>PVJO010021892.1:0-29088 GCA_004026905.1 Hystrix cristata | reverse complement strand
CCACCCCTCCCGTCTGTTCCCTCCACCCCTATTTACAGCAGTTTATTCACAATTCTCCATGATTTCCCTTTCCCCTTTCTTTCCGTTTTTTCCCTTCCTGCTTTTCCCCCTTCCCTCTTTCTAGTACTCCTCTCCTTTGTATATTATCTTCCTTTTATATAACATCTATTACACCTCTTCATCCTTATTTACAGTTATGGTTTCGCATATCAGAGAAACAATTCGATGTGTGCTCATGAGTGTCTGATTTATTTCACTTAATGGTATATTCTCAAGGAACATCCATTTACATACAAATGACTCTAGTTTATCTTTCTTTATGGTGGTGTAGTACTCCATTGTGTAGAAAAACCACATCTTATTTAGCCATTCACTAGTTGTTGGGCATTTAGGCTGCTTCCAAGACTTAGCTATTAACAAACCCACCAAAAAAGAAATAACAGAAGATACACCTTTCACAATTACAAACAAAAAAATAAAATACCTAGGAACCTATCTAACAAAGGAAGTAAAAGATCTTTACATCGAAAACTACAGTACTCTAAAAAAGGAAATTGAAAGGGATATCAGGAAATGGAAAGATCTCCCATGCTCCTGGTAGGAAGAACCAACATAGTGAAAATGGCCATACTTCCTAAACTACTATACAGATTTAATGCAATTCCAATCAAGATACCACCAACATACTTCAGAGAATTAGAAAGGACAATCATGAATTTCATCTGGAACCAGAAGAGATCCAGAAGAGCAAAAACAATCCTAAGCAACAGGGAAAAGGCAGGGGGCATCACAGTCCCTGATCTAAAACTATACTATAAAGCTACAGCGATGAAAACAGTATGGTAGTGGCAAAAAGACAGACCTGAGGATCAATGGAATAGATTGGAGGATGCAGAAACAACTCCAAATACACTCAAATATCTCACCTTCGACAAAGGAGCCATACACCCTCACTGGAAGAGAGACAGCCTCTTTAACAAATGGTGCTGGACAAATTGGCTTGCCACATGCTGAAAACTAAAACTAGATACATGTCTCTCACCATGTACTAAATCATAGGCCATTTTCAACTCTTGCCAACGCTCCCTCTGATGTTCTCTGAGGATGATGCTGGCTTAGGAAAAACAAAAAAACACAAACAAAACAAAACAAAACGAAACAAAAAGCCAACTGTGATCAATTTAGGGGAAAATACACCAGAAGGATGCCATCAAGCAGAAGCCATCATATAGATACATTGTGTAGCTTCCTCAATAATTTGGAGCACTTCATATTATCTTGAGTCATGAACAAGAATAAAGTTTTCAATAGCTACGAAGTTTATTTCTTCTGGAAGAAAATATTTAATTTTAATTAATGTTAATACTGATGGGATACTCTGACTTTTGTTTCACTAGTTCCTGTCTCCTATTTAGAAGAAAGAATCAATATTTGCTGAGTTATCTTTTATGAATTTCCTTTATTGCCATGATTCCTACACGGGCATACTGTAAAGTGAGTATTACTATCATTTCCACTTTATGATTGAGGAAACTGAGGCAACAAGAAGTTAGAGCTTGCCTCCAAGCACAATGTTAGAAGGTAACGGAGCTCCCAAGCCTGTCTGATTTCCACTCAGCAGTGTTCACACCAGGCCCCTCCTGTGAGAGTCAGGGGTTGAAGCAAAGGATAGAAATTGAGAACACATTAAAAAGATGGAAAACGTAGAGAGAATTAGGAGGAGTCCCATAATAACATGTCAGAAAAAGCATTAAGAAAGAAAAGAAATGTAGGCAGCAGTCAGGAGAGGGCTGAGGGAAGAAGAAAAGCAGAAGGCCCAGCCCACTGGCGTTCGGATGGATGGGGGGGCGCCCGGTGAACTTGACCAGCTGCCTGGCAGCCAGCACTGCACAGAGATCTACAGCCACCAGATCCACAAATGAAGGGATCTGTGAATCATTAAAAACGTTTATTTCTTTATGCCACAAATGATAAAACAGTTAGTCATAAAATACGAGGCTTTTTTCCCTGAGTAATTGCTGTGAATATTTTCAACCATTATTCTACAGCCTCAGTGTTTAACAAGCGAAAAAGAAATGATGAGTTTGAACCAAAATCAACCTCCAGGTGTCTACATGGCATACTATGTACATACATTTAAAGATTAATTTATTTGCAAGATGCTCAAAACTTACTTAGTATTGACTGGGGATTTAGCTCAGTGATTAGAGTGCTTGCCTTGCAAGCACAAGGGCCTGAGTTTGATCCCCGGCACCACAAAACAAAAACAAAAATAAAAACAAAAAAACCTTACTTAGTATTGATACTATCATAGGTTGGACAGGGGCTCTGTCTTCAGAAAAACAAAATTCATTCATCATTTCTTTCTTGCGAAAAATTGTTTTTCTTTGTTATCTAATTTCTTCATTAATAATAATAATAATACCATGGGCCGAATCTGGGAAATTAGAATGCTTTCAAGTTTTTTTCCCCTAGAGCACACCCCGCCCCCCGCCTTTTTTTTTCCAGCTATGGCAATTCTTCCTAATGCCAAAAGGAGAACACACACAAACCACAAAGTCCTGTAGCTATTTGAATTACCAATCTACATTTGTCCTAGCTTGGGACAAATTAGACTCCTTATGGTAGATATTCATTGGTTCCTTGGGACATAATTCTGAGACTATACAGCAATTCCAATCAAATATCTGTCTGGTCAAGAAGAGCCAACCCTAACAGTTGCCAGAGACCTAACTGCCCAGCTTAAGAACTGGGCATTGTACAGAAAGTCTGTTTTTCTATATTTCAGCCAAAGGAATAGGCATTTTAAGTTTACAGTTCAGCCAGAGATGAGGTCTGATGTTTTGTTTCAGAATACCTGGAACTTTTCAGCAGGCAAAACAATAATAAATTCCCCATGAGGCACAGCATAAGGCTGAACTATGGAATTTCAAAGTGCCCTAATTACCACTTTAAAAATAATGTGTTCTCCCAGCAAGTGTACTTCATTAGAAGAGAGAAGGAAGTTGGAAAAATGCAGTATATTAGTTTGCTAGGGCTGCTATAGCAAAGTACCACAGACTGGATGGGTTAAATGCCAGAAATTTATTTTTATGCAACTCAGGAGGCTGGAAGTCTCGAGTGTCAGCCCAGTTTTGGTTCCTTCTCAGGCTTCTCTCCTTGGCGAGGGATGGCTGCCTCCTCCCTGTGCCTTCATATGGTCGCGCGCGCGCGCGCGTGTGTGTGTGTGTGGTGTGTGTGTGATCTGCTTCCTAATCTCCTTTTCTGGTAACAGCACTAGTGATAATATATTAGAGCCTATTCTAATGACCTTATTTTAAATTAATTACCTTTGTAAAGAATTTATCTCTAAGTATAGTCACATTTTGAACTATGAGGAGTCAGAACAAAATTCAAACCATACCAGGCAGGAAAGAAGGGCAGAGCCCACATCACCAAATCCAACACCAGGCTGAATGCTTTCTAGACATTTTCTCTTGTACACCTTAGAAAAATCCATCAGGTAGGCTTTTTTAATGTTTCCAAAGCAAATGTAAAGGTCACTGAATAACTACAAAAATACTTTTCCCCAACCTCATTTTATTTTTTTAACATTTTATTTTAAATATTACACTAATACAGTAATATGTACTAATTATCAAAAACTTAAAATACTATAATGGTATATAGAATAAGAAGTGAACGTTCCCCCTCTAGCATGTAGCCATGCAGCCCTCCCTATCCTACATTCGGTAATCACTGTGATCAGTTTGATGTGCGTCCTTCAAAACCTGAGGTCCACGTCACACACCCAGACATAATTCACTTCAGGGATTTCTAAAAGGTGAGATTATTACAGACATCACTGCACAATTTCCTTTTTTGTACATTTAACAAGACAATTTAGAAGAACTCTGTGTGTGTGGGTGTGTATGTGTGTATGTGTGTGTGTGTGTGTGTGTGTGTGTGTGTGTGGTGTTGGGGATGGAATCAGGACCTCACATGTACTAGGCAAATGCTCTGTCACTGAACTACATCTCCAGCCCTCCCATATTCTTTTTTAATGATTATGCAGTGTTCCATGACATAAATAAATCACCAGTCCTTTACATTTGTTTCCCAACCAACACACATGTGGTATTCATGTATTTGTTCGTACATTATTTTTTGGGGGGGGGTTGGTGCTGGGGATTGAACTCAGGGCCTTGTGCTTGCTAGACAGGCACTCTACCACTTGAGTTAAATCCCCAACCCCATTGTACATATTTTTAAAAGGTATTTTTTATAGGTAAGAATACTGAGACCAAAGAAGGGTACCACATTTGTTTAAAGCATACACTTAGTAAGTGGAAGCCTCAGACTTATGCACGGCCATGTTCTTTCTGCTATACAATGTTGCTGTCAGTCCTCGGTGTCCATGAGATTGAACAGTGAAGAATGTATAATTTAGAACACTGCCCCTCCTCCCACCCGTACATCTCCCTGGCCTCTCACAGACTGTCCAAATGTAAAGTGCATGTGGAATCTACAAAGGATAGGAGGGCTTGGTTCTGAATTTGTTCTATCATGGTAGGGGTCTTAAAGTTATTGAGAGAAGACACATTCTAGCTGACTTTAAAATGAGAGCAATATCTTTCTCAGAGACTGCAGGGTAAGAAAAATTCCTGTTTTCCAACTGGACAGGAGGGCTGGGGATTTAGCCCAGAGGTTAGAGTGCTTGCCTAGCAAGCATAAGGCCCTAAGTTCAATCCCAGCACTGAAAAACAAAACAAAACAAAAACAACGAAAGACACCTTCCAACTGGACAGGAAAAGGGGGGTGTAGTATGAATGAGCCTGTTAAGAAGCACATTTCCTTGGTCCAGTACTGGCCAGCAGAAGTTTGTGGCAGGAGAATCAGCCAGGGTGCCCAAGTACCTCAGGAGCCCTCTAGTAGCTGGAGGATTCTGAACATTTGTTAGGAAGAAACCAACATTCTTTCATTTAGAACTTTTCCACTCAAGAGACTTCCTACTTGAAATCAAGAATCCTTCTGCTGCCTTTTCCGTATTTTGTCTGAGACCGGCTAGCCTTGGGTCTGGGAGAAGAAAGTACACAGAAGGGGTGTGGGTCCCACCCTGTTCTTCTCAGCCTTCCTTTCTTCCATAGAAAGCCTATAGCCCTAGGTGTGAGGCTAGGAAAGCCCTAGAAGATAACATTTGAGTGTCATGTCGTAGTTCTGAACAGAAAGTAAGTGAATTCCATTCTCGTTTTTCAAAACACTGTTTTTCTCATTGTAGCTTGAAAAAAAGCCTCATCTTTCAAGCCTCACTTCAAATTTCACCTTATGGAAGATGTAGTCTCTCATTCGTGATATGCGTTGAATGTCGGTGATGCTTTAGACTAGAGGTTTCCAAATTTTATTCACATTACCTTATTGTCTTGGCGATTTTTTATGCCACTCTGCAGGCCAAAATGAATACCAACCAGTTCCATCTACTACATAGGTAGGTCCAAACAACCAAATACATATTGTATTAGTGTCCTAACAACTTACTATGCATTGGAAAAACAATATGCATAACCTGAAAAAATGTTTTATTTCACTCATAAATAACAACCTTTATTTACTAATGGGATGTGTGTGTATCTGTTGGGCATTGCGCAATTTCTCAAACCTAAAATCAGACTGGACAATGCCACCATAGTTTTGCATCTCATGTTGATTACCTCATATTTCTTGCTTTATATTGTCAAAGCATACTCAACTCTGAAGATAAGATGCCACACAATAGAATAGAGCATGGTCTTGTGGTTTGTACAGTGTTCGACAGATAGGTCCTGTGATTTTCTTGAGTATTTAAAACATCCTGAGGTAGTCCTGTCAGTCAAGTCTGCTGTGTTTCCTGGTTCACAGTTCAGGAGTATGGTGACAGACAATTCTAGGCACTAGACAGTGGTGACAGAATCAGATCCTGCTGTGACTTCTTAGGAGTTTGCACTCATATCCACCATGATGGTGTTTATGGCTTATATCTAGATGCCCCCCTAAAGCCTCACGTGCTCAGAGGTGAGGCTTTTGCTAAGTGATTGGATCATATATATGTGATACTGGAGGAGCTCTGATTGGTTTAGCATAGTTCTGGTGTGGATGATGGATTTACTGATGAAAGAAGAACCACCCTTGGTAGGGATGGCACCAACCAATAGGCTTGTAGCCTGGATGGAATAAAAAGGGAAAGAAGAAGGAAAAGCTTTCTGCCTCCTGCCTGCCACACCCTGAAATATTTTTCTTCTACCATGTTGTCCTGCCTTGAAACCAGCCAACTACAGACTGAAACCTCTACAAACTGTGAGTTAAAACAAATCTTCCCTCTAACTTGTGGGTATCAGATATTTTGTTCCAGCAATGAAAAAGTAATGAAGACAATGTGCATATCATACTTTGTTTAGTTATGTATTTGTGGATTTGTCTTTTCCGTTAGTCTCTGATTTCCTAAAAGGCAGGTAGTCTGTCTTTTTATTGATAGCTACAGCTCCCATCATTGCTAGGGCAGAATAAGAATTGGGAATTCAATTGCTTTTATGTTAGTTAAATAAATGATTAAACAAGAGGATGAATTAATGAGCAAGCAAACAAACAATTGGCCCTGATAAGCGACATGTTGTATTTTTCAGCTACCAAAACTAGAACTAGATTATTGGCTAGAAATGGCCCAGTGTGCAGGCTCACTGACTTGCTCCTGTAGTTGCTATTATTTAATACAGCGTATGTCTAAACTGCAGGGGTGTGCCACTGTTTTGAATGTTGTTTCAACAGCATGCTTTTCATATTTATGACCAAGGGAGACACCTGTAGCAGAATTATCATTTCTTTTATATGTTACTATTTGACCCTTCACATAAACCAGCAAATATTGCCTGACTTAAGGTTGTCCAAAAGCCCTATGAGAAAAATGGACATAAAAGCCAAGTGGGACTGTATCTTAATAAGCATGTGAACAAAGAATTACTGGTCAAGATGAGAATCACTGGTCAAGATGAGAATCACTGGTCAAGATGAATGGTCAAAATGTGCAGAAAGGATGAGAACTCGGCTTCTGCCGTTCACAGTGGCCCTCTTCATTGTGCTAGCAATAATAATTGCTAGATTTAAATCCTTTCGCTACAGTATTCCTGGTCATGACACTAACATGAATATCTTTATTGATCTGTATTCAGATCCAAATCCATTATGAATCAGATATACTTTTATAGAACTGTAGAATTTAAGAGCTAGAAGGGACCTTTGAGGTCACTCAGTTTAACACTGTCACTGGGTGTAAGATCTGATACACAGAGTAAGTTATAAACTTGCCAGGATCATTCTGTTCTTTCTGGTCATGACAGCTGCTGCCATCATCTCTTGTTAGAAGAGTGCCATGAGGCATTTCATAGCAGCAATGCTGGAGACCCTAATGGTGAGTTTTATCAAATTGAGGATGAGGCAAAGTGGCTTAGGAAAAGATATTCTATCTCTAAATTCTCCCAAATCTTCCTGCCAGTGCCACTCTAGTCCAAGCAACCATCGGTGCCCATCTGAACTGCTGCAACCCTGCTGTAGTTGGCATCTCTGCTTTCACCCCTCCTGCCTCCCCACACTTCCTCAGAGTGAGCTGCAGTTATTTTATAAGCTGTAAGTCAAATTCTATTTTCCTTGTGTAAAATTCTTCAGTAGATTCACTTTGTACTTAAAAATACAGTCTAAACATTTCATATCCTGAATGGCCTAGCTCTTGTCTATCTTCAATTTTATTTTTTATCTCCCAGTATTCTCCCCCTTATCCAGTAGACTGTAGATCAGTGGTGGCAAACCTATGGCAGGTGTGTTATTGTATTTTTCTTTTAAGGCAAAAGATGTTAACGTAGAGTTGTTTTTTTCTAAACTAAAAGCTCAGTATTCAGGTTTAATTGCAGTGTTGGCACTTCGCGATAAATAGGTGGGTTTGGGGTCATGGTTTAGTACTTGGTCTCTAAAAGGTTCGCCATCACTGCTCTCGATGCTGTCTTTTCTCTTTCTTTGCTCTCACCATAGTCTCATAGTCTTTTGCACCTCAGAGCCTTAGCACTACCGGTCCATTCTACGCAGATCTCTCTTTCATGAACATCATGGATATTCACATCCCCGGCTTCTTCCCACCATTCCTATGTCATTGCTCAAGAGAACTTCCCCTATTATCCAGCTCTGCAGTGGATAATTCTCTGCATAGCACTGACCACCACTTGGTATATTTTTCTTTCAAAGCACTTGCTTGCATGTTTATAATATGTTTTCCTTTATTAGAATGAAAATTTCAGTAGACTGGGTTTTGTGTACCAATTTATCCAAAGCTGAGAACAGTTGTTTTGCTCCATAAATATTTTTATTTTAAAAATAATAAAACATGCAGTGGGGCAGCATGACCTTAAGAAAGAATTTAAGAACACCAGAAGCTACTGCAAGCACCCTGTGTCCAGTATGTTGCTAATTACAGTCACTGCTTGCTAAATATCAAGTAGTGCGAAGCTTCGGAAAGTGAAGAAAAAAGATTATAAGCAATTGAACAGTCCTCTAAGCAATTTGGAAGTCAATTGAAATGTCAAATTAAGTTCAAGGGGATCAAATTTGAGGTTTAGTTTGAATAAACCTGAAGAAGTGATCTACAGAGACCTTTTGAAGGCTTCTTGAATTCACTTAGTTGTGGTTAGATCTCTGAGACTAAATGACCAGCTTGACTGGTTTGCAAGTTATGCATACTGTTTTTCCCAATAGTGTCCTTAGTCTTTTCTTCCAAAGAAGTGGGATTTTGCTGCTTCTTTACAGAAGAGCAGATAACTATAACACGGGAAAGATTAGATGAACTATGTCCTTAGGAATGAAAATAGTCTTCTTGGATCAGCTAGAAACAGCATAAGAACCGAGACAGAACTATGTAAACAGTGAGGGAATTCTGACTTTCATGTATTGATATAGTCTGTCTGCAGAATGATTGGCAATATATTTTTAAAAGTCTATGAGCTGATTACTCAGGAAAGCCAGAAACTTTGGAATAATGGCAAGATGTTTTCACTCCTCAGCTCGCCTTGGGGAATAAGAACCCAAAGAAAAATTGAGGTGGCATCTGTATAGATAACAGAAAAAGAAGTTCTGTGGAGGCCAAGTAGTTCAGAAGGGTCCCAGGAAACTGTCTGGGATTAAGAATTGATCCTGAGACTAAGAGACTCAAGTTTTTCCACATCGAGTATCTAAGGGGGAATATTTAACTGAATTGTCCTGAAGTTCTTAGTTTGAAAAATTGGAATGTGATTACGAAAATATCCTTTTTCAGGAGACTTTTTTTTTTTGGCATTGTTGCTTCTGTCATGGCCAAAAGCCAGAAAAAAATCTTCAGATTATTTGAAGACTCTAGATTCTCATAAAAAATTCAATGTCAGTTTGATTCTACAAGCTGTAAAGACTTGGCTTGTGGGGTGTGAGGGTTGTTAGGTAATACTAGGCCAGAGACTTAGCCTGCATCAGTCTATGAAAACGCTCATGATAAAAGCAAGGAAGTTACGGGTAAGTCTAAGCTTCAAGGACAGCGAAGGCAGACACCTGCTTGTGACACTTTAGGCATTTATCTAATATAGGAGAGTCAGGACCCTTTCTACTATTCTAAAACCTAGAAAGTGAAAGACTTTAAAGAAAGACTATCATATAGCATGAAATTTTTCAAAAGTTGATATTTAAGATAAAGTTACCATGTAAAGGATAGTAAAGAAAACCAATGTGTTAAATTTCATTTCTATTCAAAAAAATCTTTTCATATCATTTCTAAAGCAGATTGTTCATATCAGTTTTGAAGAATTATCTCTATTTGATTTTTTTTAAATCTGTCAACAGTTGGAGTAAGGTTTGTGGGGGAGGGAGCAGCAGCTATACAAGTTGTATTATCTAGTGTCTAGTATCTTCAGTAGAAGTAGAGAAATGAACCTGGTAAAAATTTCCATTGAACAATTATGCTTGTTCCCAGTGAGCATAGCTTCTAGTTCCTTGTCCTCAAGTTAGGCATTCAAAAGTATGTGGAATCCTTTTCATTAATTTTAGTCTCCCTCATTTCTTCTGGATTTTGGCCTTCAGTTACCTCCAATGCTCATTTTCTCTACTCCTGTGTCAGTGATTATCAGTATTTCTGCTCAGCCTTAGAACTCTGCTGACCAGAGTCTCTGGAAAACTAAGCTTTCTAATCTCAGCCTGGCTCCTTTGCTGCCCAAGAACTCTCCTCTTTTGTTCTGCCTGCCTCCTCTCAACTTCCCCAGGCCTGCTCCAGGCCTTCCTGCTTACTTTCTTATGTCTACTTTGCTTCTCTCTTCCAAGAATGACATATGTAACTCTTCTTGTCACCTGCTGCCTTCTCTGTGACCTGCGGCATGGCATCGAGGGTGCCCTTACCTCCTTACACCATCAACTTCCCTTTCTGGATCAATTCATCTCTCAGGGATCTCACATTTTAAACAAACAAGAAAGCAAACAACCTTGCTAGAATTCTGCAAATGAAGTCTGCTAAACACTTTATAAAAATAGCACTATGGTTTGAATGTCCCTTTCAAGACTCATGGTGAAATTTAATTGCCATCCTAATGGTATTAAGAGGTGGGGCCTTGGAGAAGAGACAGGTCCTGGGGCCTCTGGCCTCACAGGAGCAATGCTACTGTTACAGAAGTGGATTAATGATTGCAGGAATAGGTTCCTGATAAAATGGATGAGTTTGGCTCCATTTTTCTGTCTCATCCGTACTCATTTGCCCTTCTACCATTTATGATGCAGCACAGGGGAACTTTCTAGATGTTGGTACCATGCTTTTGGACTTCTTACCCTCTAGAACCATGAGTCAAATATATTTCTCACATTTATAAATTACCCATGCTGCAGTATTCAGTTATAATAGCAGAAAAACAGACTGAGGCAAGTACCTGACATGCTTTCACCCCATCTTTAATTAATACTGTTTTTACTGCCTCTAGCCTTACTTTTGTTCCTAATGAATGGTAGAAATTGCTCTCCTGTTGGTTTTCTTTGTTTTGTTTTCAGTCTTCAACCACTTGGCAACATTTTTCCCACTGAACATCTTTTAGGAATTCTCTCTTTTATGGTGTATTTTGTGGCTTATCTGACTTTACATTCTTTTTCTATTTGGAAGCAGAAATTCAGGAAAAGTCCAATGTTTCCTTCTATCATCATTCTGTACTCTCTACCCAAAAAAACTGCCTCCAAAATTTCAAACTTTGTTTTTCTAAGGCTTGAGCTCTGACCTCGTTCCCAGATAAAAATCCCTATTGCCTAGTTTGATATGTCATTTATAATTCAAACTTACAAGTCAAAGTTAATAATGGCTCTGAATCAAATTTATTATTCATTCTCCAAAAACGCCTTCCGACTGTGTTATTTCTGATAATGGCATTAGCCAGTCTTCTAGAAGCCTGAATGTTCATTTTGCATTCAGCAAACATCTACCGTGTGCCTAATATGTTAGGCAACAGTTCTGGGCACTAGGGATAAAAGAGCAACAAAGATTAATGAGGCTCTTCCCTTCATAGAATTTATGTTTTAATGGAAGAAGATAGAAAATGGAATAATCAAATAAGACAATGTTTGCTGAGAGAAATGCTATCAAGATTATAAAAAGTGAACGAATATTTTGAGGGTGAGGGATGGGGCTGGGCAGTAAGACAACCGTAATATGTAAGATGGTCAAGGAAGCGCTCTGTTGTGGGGAGAAGATTTGAACCGAGATTGGAATAACAAAAATGACAGTCAAGCAAATACTGAGCAAAGAACTTCTTGAAGGAAGGGATCAGTAAGAGGGAAAGGCCTAATATGCATAAACCTCTTTGTTTCCTTTATTCCTACCTCAACACATCACTCATTTCAAATGCCTGTCAAACCACACAGAGTGACTGTAACTATTGATCCTTCTTGAAACTGTTTCCTCCTGCCTTAAGCCTTCATTACTTCTTGCTCTCCATCCGTTCCCTGTTCCGGTGCAGCCTTGTATCCCTATAGAATGACCCTAAAGTGATGCTCCATATCACACTCTCATCCGAAGCCTCTAGTAACTCCCATTATTCATGGAAGCAGTACAAACTGGGAAGCCTGTATTCAGATCTCTTCATGATATGCTGATATGTGGTATGATCAAAAGATATGGCGAATGTGTAAACAACAATGTATTACAGTAAAAGACAGGTTGCCATTAATCCCTCTCAAAATACTCCCCCCACTTGCTTTGAACACCCACTTAGGCCATCATTCTTGCCGCTTTCTGAAACAAATCTGCAAGTCCTCTTTTGTGTCTGTAGTTGCACTCTCCTGGCTGCCTCAATGTCCTGAACTGATTCAAAAGATTTACCTTCCATAGTCATTTTGACGTTGGGGAAGAGCTAGGAGTTGTAAAGTGCCAGACCCAGTGAAGGAGGTGGATGAGGACACACCACAATGTTTTTACAAGTCCGCCTTTCTGTTGGATGGCACGTGGAAGCAGCATTCACTGTATTTTACTCATGAAAGACAACTTCTACATCCGCTTCAGAAAGTGGCCAGAACAGTGGCATAAGTATGTTCAAAGCAACGAGGGGTATTTTACGGGAGTTAATATCAACATATCTGTTACTGTGATATTTTTAAAATTTTAACATTTACACTTACTTTGATCACTTCTCATATAACCTTAAAATACTTTTCAATTCTTGCATTTTGCTGTACACAATCTATTGAAAATAGTGTTCAGAACACATCTAAATGTTTCTGCTTCCGAAATCGCCTATTACATATCTGGTATTTGAGCTGACTCTCCCCTCACAGCTCACATGGTCCAATCCAGCCCTCTCGGCCCTGTATTAAGTAACTGTTTCCTTTTAAGACACTTCAGATTTCTCTGTTTTAATCTAGGAACAATTTTATTCCTTTCTAAGGGCATTTGTCATATTTCGTCCTAGAACATGGTTATGTACACGTCTATCTTCCCCCTCTACACCCCCTACTATCTTACAGATGTTTGGAGACAGTGGCCACATGTTTTGGTCCTTGTGCTAGTGAAATGCGTTACACAGGCTGGCACTGAATAATACCTGCTGAACAAATGAATGAATTCGCCAAATCTGAGTTTGATTAACTAATGTTTATTTCATGATACCCTGAGTGTTTTCCCCTTTTATCATCCCTCTTACTCATTTCTCATGAGACTTCTATGTGAAAACACAGCAAACAGAAGGAAAATACAGAGGCCTTGTTTTGAAACAGTCTAG
This sequence comes from Hystrix cristata, assembly GCA_004026905.1. Taxonomy (NCBI): domain Eukaryota; kingdom Metazoa; phylum Chordata; class Mammalia; order Rodentia; family Hystricidae; genus Hystrix; species Hystrix cristata. The sequence continues at coordinate 15,829 of PVJO010021892.1, read as the reverse complement.
TTAGTTTCAATCTGGTTAAATGATTAAAAGTTTACATTGAGGAATATTAAAACAACTGCATAACCAATATAATATGGGCTAAATAACTCTCAGGGAAATACTATTGATTGAATTTCTGCTCAGGATACATGACCTTTCTTAACACTTTCCAAGGCTTAAAAAATACATTATTGCAATCGAACAACCTCATACTTACCACATTACTGCATGTTCTGTATCTGATATTTCTTCCTTCACAGCTCCTAAGTCAGAAAAGGAAAAAAGAACTCTCATTACTACCTATGAAAGGCTCAAATTTTGAACTATTATAAGAAACAATTCTAAGTAGGTTCTTATAGGTGTTCTATTAAATAATAAGGAATATATCTAAAGAAGTGGCCTATATAAGTAGATTCCTCTACAAGGGTTAAACTGAAGCATTTATCAGGCCTCAAAAAATTTAAAATAAGTATTAGTATATATTAAGTCAAATAAATATTAGATCAGAGTTTTCTGAAAAATATATTAAACGAATCCTGTGTTCTTAATTATTTCTGATATAAAACTGAAGAGATATTTTGGTGAAAAAATCTTAAATTTTGAATATTAACACTCAACATGTCTTCTAAGGGTGTGAAAGGCCACGATTCTTGAACAGTTATTTTTATTTCTAAAATATATGCTCATTATACAGGTTTTGAACAAGACAGCTTACTAAAAAGAAAAAAAGTCCCCTGTAGTTGTCTCATGCAAAGATAATCACTATTTTTTATTCTTTTCCTGTACAGAGGAAATCACATCTTTTATAAAATTTTGTAGCTTGTTTTCTTCTCCACTTCAAAGTTTTGTGGAAGAACTTTAAAGATACTGCATCGAGAGCTACATAATATTCCATCAAATGATATAACAAATTTGTATAATCATTCTTCCCTTACTTGTCATTTAAGTAATTTCCATAAAGTTTAATAAATGAGAGTGTAATAAACCAACACTGTATGTATGCTTTATCCAAGTTTTTGTGTGTTTAAAATAGATAAATTTCTAGAAGAGGAATTGCTGGACTAAAGGAAATTAATTTTTGTAAGCCATTGAAAAACATTGCTAAATTGCATTCCATGAAGGTTGTACCATTATATACTTCCACCAGCAATACATGGGGGTTTCCATTTTACTGAATTCTTATGAACACAAACAACTGATTTTTCATAAAACATTCAATGATAACAATTCATGAGTAACAGTACCCTACTCTTTGGAATTAAATAACACTTTTCAAAAAATAAGTAAAACTGTACTACAGAATTCCAGGAGGATGAGTACACTAAGAGGTAACAGTTATGGAACTCTAGGTATAATTTTAAGTTTGTTATGTGTATTAATTTATTTAATCGTCTTAAAAATTCTGAGAGATAAGATACTATCATATCTATTTTACTGATGACAAAACTGAAGAGGTTATCTATTGTGCCAAAATCACCGAAATAGCCAGGCATGGTGGTGCACACCTGTAATCCCAGCACTCGGAAGACTGAGGCAGGAGGATCACTGTAAGTTCAAGGCCAGCCTGGGCTACATAGTGAGTTCAAGGGCAGTCTGAACTACATATCAAGACCTTGTCTCAAAAAAAAAAAAATCACCCAATGGTTAAATTGTATGTGGTTAAGTGAGATGTGAAACTAGGTCATCTGGTTTCAGAACTTACATGCATAATCATCATGCTTTCATGCCTCTTAATGCATTTTTCTGGTTCAACAAACATCCACAGAGCTCCTGTTACATGCTGGATAGTGAATTTACCTTGGAAACTACAAAGACTCATGAATATGACTAGGTCTTTGCTATTAAGAAAATTAATCATAATTATAATTCAGTATAAAAATTCTACATGGTTGTTGTGTTAGATCTTGAGAATGTTGACCAAAATGTCATCTGAAAACACAATTACACAATGGCTAATTTAGGCCTAAAGACATAACTTTCACCAGATTAGTTAGACTAATGTACATTGAAATTAGAAAAGAAAGGGCTGTCAGGCACTAGAATTAAAGAAAAAAAAAAAAAAGCATAGACAAGAGACAGATGGCTGTCACTGCCTAATCCTGTAATACCCTAAACAAAAGGCCAATTAACTTCAAGTTCTTTTATGTCCCATTGGAAAAGCTTTGCTATCTTGATAATGGTTGAGTCATAATAACCTAGATGACGCTAAAAAATGTTCTACTTACACGAGACACATTCTTCATTATGGCTCACTGACCAAGCTGTTTGCCAGGAACAATCTGTGTTTTCTTGACTCTCAAGAGGTACAGTGCTGGACATGTTGACATGAGTATGCTGGTCCATGTGATGGACAATTCTACTTCTTGTCGTAAATCAATAAACTGGCATCCCAGTTTGAAATATTTGTGTCAAAGGCCAACTCATTGTGAATCGATCCCCCAAAGAAGAATCTGTTCTTCGTGTTAATGCTGAAAATATTGTGTCTGAGTCTGAAAATATGAGTTAGGCTTCAAATGCTGGTAAATTTACAAAGTAATGACTTCTACAACTGTGAGGCCTTTGGTAGCCTGTACAGAGACAGTAGTATTTGTTGAACGTGACAGACCTCTCAATTGTGAAATTGCTGGCAGTACACAACTAGCCCAGGACAGTGTTTAAGTGTGCTCTCTTTGGAACCGAATTCCTCTTTTTGGAATCATAACTCGACATCTCAGTTTGCATACCTCGCTTTTACTTATTTATTTTTTAACTTGCAAGATAGGATAATATTTATTTTCTGGATTATGAAGATTAAATCAATTAATAATTGCAAATCACATACAGTGCCTAGCACATAGCAAGCACTATATAAGCATTTGACACATTAAACACATAATAGATATAAATATATGATAAATATTGAAATAAGTATAAGAAGATATGGAGAAGGAACTAAGAAAGACATAGAGGCATGAAACTATTTGGTATGTTTATAACTTTTTGAACAATTCTGTTTCTTTTGGAATTGAGAGTTTACATAGGGAATTACAGTACAGAGAAATACCTTCCAATTATGAACTTCATAATAGGCAAAGGGGAAACATCAAAGGTTTTAAACAGAAAAGATGAATGATTCTTGCTTTTAAAAAGTGAACACTGGTGTTAATCACTGAGACAATACTACTCTGCTTCCCACCCTCTTTCTATTTTCTTTTACTAAATTCATGTCCATGAGAGGAATAATGGAAAAAATTCTGAACTACTAGTGTGAAGACCAGGGCTATAGATTTTGCTTTTCTTCTTGCACAAGCTTCTTCCTCTCTCAGGGGCTTAGTTTCCTCATCTGTCAAGTGGTTATAGGTCTGTTACTGCACGCAATTATAATCAACAGCTATAATAATATACAAAAGCTCTGTTCAAATGACAGCAGGTTTGGCTTATTATACAGATATCACTTGCCAAAATACAGAAAAGTACCTCCTTCAATAATTTAAATGAGCTTTCCCTCAGATATTTTAAAGTCTAAATACCTATAAAGATTCTTTAAGTATCCTTGGAAGTAGGATGAACAACATAAAATGTAAAAGATTGATTTAAAGTTTTCTTCTTTAGGAAAAATGAAACAAAGAAAACAAGAAAAAACACTGTCGTATTTTCCAAAGTATACCCTTCAATTATCTAGAACTTAATATTGATTTGTAAATAATTTATCCCCTTAAACTATCTTCCTTTTATTATAACTTATTACTTTTTAACTGAGAGCTTAATTTGTCTGAAATCTGGTATTAAACAGGTAATCTTAAGTTTGGCAAGGTGCTCATTGTTGGAAGACATTATCAAATTATGGACAGCACTGGAAGTACTACCCTCTATGTACATTCAGTGCCTTCTGTAACTCTGGCCCACTGTTAGGGCATTATCTCTAATCTTCCAAGAACTCAGCAAAGTTTTCCTATTCCCATTTAATAGATGAGAAAAAATGAGGTCAAGAAAGCAAATGAGGGTCAATGCTCCACACACAGAGAAGAGAACACTAGGGATTTGGAACCTGGGTTTGATTAACTCCAAAGTTTATAAAGCAATAAAAAAGAGTAAGAGTTGCTTGACATGTAATGTACTAACATTAGACCAAAAATCTGGGAAGCTGAGAAAAGAGTTGGCCTGGGGCTTAACTACATCTTATTGATACTATATCAATTTATCAGCTGCTTCTCAATTCTGGTAAATCCACTTCCAGTAAAACAAACCTAGACACACACGGGAACATCTCCAAGAGAAACACACACCAGTATGGTGCAATGTGAAAGAACTTCAGCGCAGAAAAACTCATTTAAAAAAACTGACTCCACTAAATTTGCAAATAAATTGTTCATTAGTAGCAGAGTGACTATTCCATCTCAAGGACTTAATTGCTGCCAAGTATGAATCTCTTCAAGGAATTCATTGGCCTAGGCACAAAAGCCCCATCTGATAATTAATTAGTAAAAGTTTTTCTCCCTTTCCTCTTGTTTATTTTTAAATTTTGGTAATGTAAAACAGCTGAGCGAGTTCCAACAATTTAAACAAATTAAAATCCATCTCTGGAGGTGAAAACCAACATTAGAAGCTTTAATTCTAGACAGTGGGTAATGAAAATTATAGACTGTGGGTACCCACGTTAAAGGCAACGTATCCCTTCAATGCACACTGTAAGAGAGTCACAGGACTATGTTTAGTGAGTTAAGTACTATGTCAGTTATGAACTCAAACAGGCTCAAACCTGAAGGAACAAAATATAAATATTAGGATACATGCCAACCTAAATTTGTTTAGAAAATTCCTTATTTATTTTAATGCTTTACTCCTAGCCAATCACTTCATTTGGACTTAATTTCTTCTCTCAAAAAAAAATGAAAATTATCTCAATAATAAGCTGTTATTTGTGAATTATTCAGACTTTAATTCACTTATAATGGGATTATTATAGACTGAGACACGCTTCGTCTAACCGTTGAGATTCTTCAAGTTCTTAAAATCCTGATTTTATCTTAATTTCAATTATCATAATTTAGCAAGCTTAGAAGAAATAAATTGCCATGGAAATGAAAATTGTCTTTGCAGCCTTTAGCAACGGGTTGGCCTCTTCTTTCTTTATCCTCTCTGCTCATATTAAGTCCCTCAGAAGGGGAAGTATACTTGATTTATCTCTTTTACCTGAAAATTCTTATCACCTCTCCATGCACACAGTTCCTGAGGCAGATCTGGAAACTGTGTCCTTAAGGACAACTGCACTTGTTTCAGGCTCGTGAAAGCCAGGCTTTTTCTGTGACTTCCAAACAGCCAGGAATGCTGCCGAGTAAAAACAAGTTGCTTTATTTCCCTGAATACCAACTGCCTTTCGAATGTGGACCCATAAACAATGAGCTTTAAAACAGAGCAGGTCCATCCGCTCACAGGTCTCTTCTTTCAGTTATCTGAAAGAAAACTATGGGCTCTTTTTAAGAGAACAGACATCAAACCACATCAACGGTTCAAGACAGAGGGACCCTGAGCCGCTTAGACTGTGGGAACCAGAATGACTATGGATTCGACAAAACGCATTCTCTTGGTTCTGGATCAGTGTTTTTTTCTTCACTCCAAGTGAGCACTGCAGGTCCCCTTAGAGCTCTATAGTAGCAGGTTTCTCCCAAGAAGCCAGGGAAAATAATTCTACATTTTGGAGGCTATTTACAGAGACCTCACAAAGAACGACGTATTCTGAGAAGGCCTGAGAGAAACAGGTGCAAGTGTACTGTCAGCTTCTTTGCGTTTGCTGCAGACACATCATTGTAAGAGGTTTCTGCAGGGAACAACCCTTGATAGTTACCCAGTGAGCCACTGAAAAGGAAGCCATACAAACCTCTGCACACTGTGTGCAAAGCTGTCCTCAGAGGCTCACTGTCCTCATCGGTGGCTCGAGCTGAGTGCAGAAAACCTGGGGGCAAAACTGGAGTTTGGAGGCAGGTAGGCAGATGTGGTCTTATCTTGCCTGGAGGAGAAAGCAGAATTCAATAACATGCCACCCTCGTGGCTTCCACGGGGCTGACGTTCTAATCTTTCTCTTAACTCTGTTTAACTTTTGTGCTTAAAAAAGCCATTCCCTTCATATTTTGTGCTTAAAAAAGCCATTCCCTAAATATTTTACTTCATATTTAAAATAGTTAACGGTTAATTCTGATTTACGTATCCTAAAAATCTTGTTTATGTGGAAACATTATTTTGAGGGAGCTTGGTCCCAAGAGGAGTCATCTCAGTACAGTATCTTCTTTAAAATGATCTACAGACAACTATACCTGTACCCTATCTTTATTTTATAGTATGTCCCTAAATAATTGGAAATACTCTATTATGAACCTCCAAAGAGCACTCTACCAAGATGAATAGATTTGAACTGTTTTTAAAAACATTAAATCATGTCTATTTACCCTGAATAATGATTTTGAGCCCACCTCCCTCCATCCTACCACATACTTCCAGACCACTGCTACCTCGAATAAGATGAAATACATTTACAAAATTGTCTACAAGTAATGTGTAACCTGGTAACACTTGTCTGTGAGAAACTGACCTTAAATAATAAAAGGCATCTTTGACCTTTCTAACTAAACTTAAGTTCTTTTTTTTTTTCTCATTTGAGGTTACATTTCCTTCATTAGACAAAGCCACAGATGTTCTACAAATAAAGCATCGCCAATACACACAACCATCAGTCGAAAAGTAGCTTAAAAATAAGAGGAGACAGAGGCCCTTGGTGCTTTGGGACTTGGGAAAGTGTGCATAAATATCTCTTTCCCTTAAGCATTTGGATGAAGGGTCCTTGAGTCCCGTGCAGGATGTCTATTTGTTTTCCATTGCTTCTTTTGCATGTGACACATCACACAACTCAAACAGATTGGGGCTAAGGGAGAGATGTATTTTTTACTGAATAGATATGCAAGCCAAACTATTATGACAACTTGATAAATGTAGCTTTTGGAAATGCTCTTTGTTGTAATAATACAACAAACAACACAGAGGCCAGCTGCCAGGTGTCGAGCTTCAGGAGGTGGCTGGCTCGGTCACATCAACTCTTCATAACCTGCCAGAGGCCCCAAACCAGCCTGGGAGCCCAAAGAAGAGTCGGCCTGAAAGTTGAATTTTCAAAGCAGTTTTAAACTGACTAGGGAATAGTGGAGGCCCATATTAAAAAACAGGGTCATAAATTGTGAACTAGACTTAAAAAGTGTTTCTTTGGCACAGATAACATTGTTATGACCTAAGTTTTACATTTCAACACTTCTGCTCTTTAAGGATCTCTCATTATAAAAATGTATTGAATGTGTTGCCAAACTGGAGACCCTGGCTCTTGTATACAGAGAGTTACTAAAACCTAATGTGGAGCCTAAATTAGATAAAAATGGAAATTATTTAGGTTCAGGAAAAACACTGTAAGACGACATCCCTTCTAGACGTTTGATCTCCTTTCAAACAGAGGGAATCGACAAAAGCTCTCCGCACTTCACAGATTCTTGAACAACAGTGAAGTGGCTGCAGGGCCGTTAAATTAAAATGTAGACCCACGGGAGAATATTATAGACTGAATTCTAGAGTTTGTCCTGTGAATTTAAAATTGGCTTATTTGCTATCATGAGTGTTTAGTATGTTCTAAATTACAACTAAAAAAAAAAATCATTCCCTACTTTTTTCCCGAACAAGTATGATTTTACACATCTCTGCCTATTCAAAGAGACATGCTACAACAAAGCACCAAGTATTCACAAATACGGACTGGGGTTATGAAAACAAGGAATATACTTATGTAACCAAAAAAAGAAATTTCAAGAATCATAACACCATAAACCATTATGATCATGCCCGAGTTCTAATGGAGCTGGAAACTACTCGGCACACACTGCTGAGACCATCTAATGAAACAATGTGCAACAGGCACCCTCATGGCGGAAATGAGCCCCTGGGCAGCGCTTCTGATTTACAGTCACTTAACACGTTTATTGAGCATCCAATCTAAACCAGGCTGAAGCAAGGCATTGTAAAAGATACAAAAATGATGACATCCTCTGACTCTTATCAGAGTTATAATTTAGTTGGAAGAACTCTGCATTAATTAGAAGAGAACATACATTAACATGCTTAATCAACAACTAATGACTATAGTTTGGATAGTAACTAGAGAAGGAATCTGAAAAGCGGAGAGATAAATGAGAAGGAAATAATATAGTGAAGATATGCTATGTAGGCTATTCTTTGTGGGACATAGATGTCTCAAATTTGTAAATAGGGAAAGAATTCGAGAATTGGCCCTCCTTTCTTACTCCTGCTTCTGAAACTATTAGGATAGGTTCCTTGCCCCCTGTGAAATTTCAGTAAATTCATCCAACATTGAGTGGGTGCCTACTATCTGTAAGGCAAGAAGGCAAAAAGAAAAGCAAGATCAAACTTGTGCCTATATCACCAAGAGTCTAGTAAGGTTAGTGCCACACAATAACTATAACACAGCCAGACTCAGTAAGGATGACTTGAAGGTACAAACAAAACATCTTATAAATGGAACCCAGTGAGGTGGAGGGGTGCTGCTGGATATGGCACTAAAGACCAGGTAGAATTTTGATAGGTTAGCAAGGGCAGCGAGGGGCAGGCAGGGCACTGCACGTTGAAGTGCCTCAGAACAGAAGGCAGAGGCAGGCTGGGCCCAGCACCTCAGAGGACGAAGAGACAGTTATATGGCCACGCAGACCTCTTTTTATTTTTAGAAAACCCTCTCTTGTCTCCTGATTTGCTTTTCTTCCCCGTAGTCTGTATGTTGGATCTCCGAGCCACAGGGCCAGGAACACTATTCTCATTCTCCAGCATTTCAGGAGGAAAAAAAGGGAGAGGAGAGGATGAGAATGAAGGGAAGGAATACAAAAAAGGAATTGCTATCAGGGTAATTTTGGGGCATAAAAAAACCTGTGGCCTCATACGTGTTCTAATTTTTGAATTCTAAAACCTGATTAAATTCTTTCTACAATATACTAAAGATGAAAAGTTTAAAATGAAACTATGTAGTTCCTAATGGGAAGAAACGCTTGGTTCTTTTCTATGGACTGTTTATTTTCATATATTTACTGTAAGTTGTGTTTGTCACTGCAATGCATTTGCTGTCTCTGAAAGATGACTGGGAGTGGGGTCAGGCATTGCTGCTTTTGACTGGAGATCCACTAGCAGGCAGGACAGGTGCTTTATAATGCATACGCACAGGCCATAAGGTTTGCAAGTGATCTCGCATTTACTTGGTAGCCAAAAGCGACAAAGAATGAGAATAAAAACAAATGTGTTTTAGTAACTTCAAGTCCAAGTCTTCCATCTTCCCCATGAGGAAAATGTATATTATGAAACTCTAGGACTCTAACAACCTCACCCGATACAACCCTTGAGTTGGGAATTTATGAATTAACTTGGCTAGAGACAAAAGTTCCCTAGTCCTTCCACATTACCCAGATGTCCACTGCAAAATGAGGTCCTGGAGAATCACATTTTTCTTTAAAACCATGTATATTAAGAGCAGTTTTACTCATTTTCCTCCCTACAAGTTAGCAACAAAATGGGGTTTGACTGTATATCTTGAAGAGAAACTGTTTTCCAGGACCACACATTTCGATTGTAGAGGGAAGGGCACCTTGAATATTCATTCAATAAGTATTTATTGAATTCTTATTCTGTTTCAGGCACTACCCACCTGACTTCATAGATAAGCAAACTAAATTCCAGAGAAATTAAAACACAGTCCATGTCGCACAGCTAGAAAATACTCGGGTCATGATTTAAAATCAGTATTTTAACTGGAAAAAGAGAGAATTCACAAAGTAGGATAAAACTTCTCTCAGAGGCAAGGAAACTCACTGTTATATATGTCTCCAGGTAGAGCATCCTTTTGTCCACCTACATGTTTCCTACATCCCTCTTTTTGCTCTTAATATTCAATGTCTCTCTTTCTATTTGATAACAGATAATAGTCCTTTTCTATTTTCTACAAATTTGCAGCATACAGTGAAAATACAAGAATTCAAGCATCATTACAAAGCCTTCCTTATCTTGGCTGTGGGGGGTGGGGATGCTGAATTGAAGGTGGAAATTAGTCTCTGTGGGTGGAAGTTTAATAATTTCCAGAGAGGGCGGTCTCGGAGAATTTGCATAAACCACCGAAGAATCACTGAGATGTTAATCTGGTCAGTGAATAACAACCTGGAAACTTAAAGTGTCACTTTCATAGGCTTAATAATGAGATGAAAGAAATTCTCAGAAATCACTTAGTACATTCATTGTTTTGCATAAGCCTGATCTTGACTACTACTAGACAACTGACTGTAACACTACCTAGAAAAGAGGCTCATGTTAGAATCTAGAAAATCACCCCTTTTGTATTTTGCCATATTAGCACCCCAGGCTTCCCTCCTACATGGAAGGCAGGATCATTTCATAGAAACATGAGTGAACAATTTTAATGTAAAGAAGTCTCTATCAGAAAATGCCTTATTTTTTTCTTTATCCCAATCTAAATTCTCAGGGATCTGGAGATAATCCTCATTATTTCACCACCATCCCTTTCAACATAGTAGTGGTTCTAACTCAAAACACATTAAAAATCCTTTAAACAGCTTTTAAACAAATGTTGATGACAATATTCTACACACAGAGATTTTAATTTAATTGGCTTTTGGTAGGGCCCAGATACTGTATTTTCAAAAAGTTTTCCAAGTGATCCTAAAGTGCAGCTAAGATTAGAACTACCTCCATGACAGAAAGACAGATACAACTGACATGCCAATAGGTACAGAAGAAGCATTTGGTAAAAGTCAACACATTTCATAATAAAAATTCTCAAAATACTAGGAATAGAAGGAAATTTCCTCTATATAATAAAGAGGATGTGTGAAAAATCCACAGCTAACATCATGCTCAGTAGTTTTTCCTCCAAGCTCAGGAACAAGACAAGGATGGCCACTCTTGTCACTTCCGTTCACCATAGTACAAGGGCAGCTGGGCAAGAAGATGTCAAAAACATCCAAATCAGAGAGGAAGAAATGAAATTATCACTCGCAGATGGCATGATCTTAGATGTAAAACCCCTAAAGACAGCACAAAAACTGTCAGAACTAATAAAACAATAAAACTTCAGGAAACAAAGTTAGCATAAGTTATATACTAACAATGTACTATACAGAAAAGTAATTAAGAGAACAGCTCTTGATGCAATATTATCAAAAATAAAATACATAGCAGTAAATTTAACTAAGTAGGCAAAAGACTTGTACAGTGAGAACTACAAAATACTGGTGAAAGAAATTAGAAATGAAACAAATAAAAAATATTTTGCGCTCATGCACTAGAAGATGATATTAAAATGTCCATGTTTCTCAAAGTTTATAAATCCACAACAATCCCTCTTAAAATCTCAATGCATTAAAAAAAGGGAGTAAAATAATCCTAAAATTCATATGAAACCACAGAGGCATCACACTTCCAGATTTCAAAATATTTTACAAAGCTACAGTAATTAAAGCAGTATGGTACTGGCTTTAAGACAGACATACAGGCCAATGAACAAAATATATCATCTAACTGTAAACTTACACTTATACATCAACTGATCTGATGGGGAACCAATCGTCTCCTCAACAGATGGTGTTGGGGAAACTGAACATTCATATGCAAAAGTATAAAAGTGGACTCTGATCTTCCATCATATAAAAATCAACTCATAATGAATTAAAGACAAACACACAACCTGAAATTATAAATTTTCTATAAGAAAACATAGGACAAAGCTTTGTGACATTGGCTTTGGCAATAATTTCTTGGATATTAAAATGAAAAACAGGCAAAAATAGACAAGTGGAACTATATCAAACTAAAAATATTCTGCACACTAAAGAAAATAAAAAAAGAGTGAAAAGGCAAGACATGAAATGGGAGAAAATATTTGCAAGTCACATATCTGACAAACTGTTAATATCCAAAATATATAAGGAACTCCTCCAATTTAGCAGCATAAAACCAAGGCAATTAAAATGGGAAAAATTTTGGGCAGACATTTCTCTAAAGAAGATACACAAATACACAATCAGTATACAGAATGATACTCAAATCAGTAATCATCAGAGAAACACACTCAAAACCACCGGGATATCACCTCACACCTATAAAGATGGCTATTATTAAAAAGATAAAAAGTAAGTGTTAGTAAGGCTGCGGAGAAAAGGACCCTTGCATACCATTTCTAAGGATATAAAATGGCATGGCAGTATGGAGAACAGTATGGGGATCTCTCAAAATATTGAAAATAAGACTATTATATGATCTAGCATTCTCACTTCTGAGTATTTATCCATAAGAACTGAAATGAAAATCTCAAAGATATGTCTGCACTCCCCTGTTCATTGTAGCATTATGTATAATAGACAAAATGTAAAAACAATCTGAACATCCACTGGTGAATGAATGTGTTAAGAAAATGAGGTAAATGCAATGAAAGATTATTTTGCCTTTAAAAAGAAGGAAACCTGTGATATGTAACAAACTGGATAAATTTGAAGGACATTATGTTAAGTGAAGTAAGCCAGTCACGAAGGACAAACACTGCATGATTCCAGTTCCATAAAGTCTCTAGAATAGCTGAACACATAGAAAAAGAATAGAATGAAGGCTGCCAGGGTCAGGGAGAAGGGGAATGGAGAGTTACTATATAAGGGGCATAATTTCAGGTATGCAATATGAATAAGTCTTAGAAATGTGTTGTACAATGTTGTCAGTATAGTTAATGATACTGTATTGTACACTTAAAAGTATGTTGAAGACAGGTCTCAAGTTAAATCTTTTTGCTACAAGTTAAAGCAAAAGGAGAGGTCACACCAAAGAGGGAATAGGAGGAAATTAGCTCTAAGATCTTTTCCAGCTCAGTTTTGGCCTAAGTCTGAAATACTTTCTCAATTTTGCAAAAGCATAATTGTTTCCACTAATATTGGTTCTGTGGTATAAAGATTAGATTCCTTAAACTTTTGAGGACATGTTCAGTATTTTATATATTTTTTTCTTCTTCTTGAGGTACACATTAAAGAAATGCATATACATTTATCAAACTTTTGAATGTCTGTTGTGTGCTAGACATTGTAAAGGTAAAAGAAGAGGAATGTTTATAACTTAATTAGGAAAATAAAGGATTTCCAAATATGTAAAATGATGCTACTGGAATAAAATGGGAATAAATATAAAAATACGGTTATGGCTTGTGTCTAGATGTCCCCCCAAAGCCTCATGCAGTCAGAGGTGGGGCTTTTTCAGAGGCAGCTGAATCTAGAGTGTGTGTTTGATTCATTCTGCAGTGCCAGAATTAAAGGAAATAGGATTAAGGGTGGGTGGTTACTAAATTAGTCCACTGATTGGCTTGGCACTGCCCTAATCCTGGTAGTTTTGATAGAAAATAAAAGTGGCAGAAAAAACGCTAAGGTCCCTTGCTTGTTTTGCTGCCTTCTGCCTGCCATGAACTGTCTGCCATGACACCCTGTCTTGGAGCCAGCTGGTTATGCACTGAAACCATTACAAACTGTGAGCTAAATATACCTTTCCTCCTTTAACTTTGACAAATTCCAAAGACCTCCAATCCTACAGATGTGTAACTTGTAAAACTGAGGAAATGCTCTTATTTCTTAAAATATCTTGCAGTATAATCAGTAGAAACTCAGTGCTAAATGAATAATTCAGTAAATTCCTGAGGGCAGGCTGTTGCCCCTTGGGATTTCTATCCTTAGTTATAACCAGAAGCTTGCCTAATGCATACTGGAAGTTCAATAAATAATTATTGAGTGAATAAATTAAAATTGAAGGGAAATAAAAACTTCAGAAGGGTGATCGAGAAAACCAAATGAGGGGTTTTTAAATACACAGAAAAAAGCCCTAAAATTTACAGATTCTCAACAAAACACATTTCCAACCATCTTTTATTCCACCGAACTGGTTTATGGGACAAACCAGACCATAAATTGGTCCTAAACATTTAGTCATTGGCCTGAGTGCATTCTCCTCCTGAAAGGAGATTAGATCTCGGAATAATACACCCTCTGAGATATATGGCCTGGAATATTAGAAGCCCTCGTAATACATTTAGGTTAGGCTTTGACCCAAAAAGTAAAAGGAAAGAAACCTCAAACTCTTAAATATATGTCCCCGAGTGTGCAGCCTTTTCCAGCACAATGAAAAGACCACCTCACACAAACGACTTGAGGAATCAGACTTATTCCAAACTTGGATATCTTTCCTTCAAACCACAACACAAACATTTCCAAGGAAAATATGGCCAATAACATACAACACTAGATGAGGAGTTACAGATAAATCTTGCTCTGGGGTTTTTAAATCTTCTAAAACAAGTTCTGTGAATCTTAATGGGTATTGTGTTCGAGACACCTTTAAAAGCAGAAGAAAAATATGTGTTTAAGAAGCCAAATGTTACTATAGAAAACTTTCTTTTGATATTCATTATTATATGGTGGAGAAATTAACTAAGTCCTGTATGAGTGTAAGTATCAATATTTTTATAGTAGAAAGTGTGTGCTCAGAGTTAAAAGTCAGAGAAGTTAGTTTAACTTTCTCTAGCACAATTATCATGCCATGAGAAATTTAGAATGCTCTTCCCTATTCTTGCGGACTAAGATGTCTTGGGGCTATTTTTCTGTGTTTATGTTGACACCATTCTGGCAGTCACATATTTTTGGAAGACTACCACAATCTTACTGTTTTAGGTACTCCCCGCAGAGTGCTGATTTTTAACTATTGCTCATCTGATAATTTTATTCAACTAAAAGTTTCAATTTGAAATTTATGCACTTTTAAAAAATGCTGTCAGTTTTTATTAGTAAAATTTTTGCTTGTTGGATATATATAAAGCAGCCAAGTCCATCATTTAACTGGTTAGGATTTAATAAAATATTCATGCTCTTAATGTATCAATCTATTCATCTTTAGATTAATCTTCATTTGGCATTTTAGAAGGTAACAAAACAAGGTTTTAAAAGATGTTCAAATCTTTTTAAGCCATCCAGCTATCTGACTCACTGCCATCCCAAATGAGCTGCAGTTTCCCTCCTGACCTTGGTCTTGGCATCGACCTAAGACAGTGGTAGAGATGAGGTTACTCTCAGTATTAAGTGCCTTATGCATCTGGAACTCTTTATGGGCAAAGCTAAATAAACTTGCTGGAGACAAACCTAGAGCTCTCAGAGATAGGTATTTAGTATCTCAGAGATAGATATTTAGTACCACACTTTAAAGAAAAAGCTAGACAAATAAGTTTACTGTGAACATTATTTCAGAGTAGTTGGGGAAAGGGTGAAGAACTGAGAGAGAAACAGCAGCCTCTCAAAATAATCAATCTATCCTTTAATTCACTGGGGATAAAATAAAGAACTATCAAGTATAAGTAGGTATACTCCTTTTCGTAATTAACAAAAACAAAAACATATATATTTCACATGGTGACGCAAGAACAGCAACAGTTGTATTATCCGAGTTACTCAATGAATTGGAAAACAACCTTACAGAAATTCATAAGGGTTGTACAAGATGTTTTTACAGTCTCTTCCCGTGTTGCTCAAACCAGGGTGGTAGGTAAAGGCAATTATCAATGCTCCAATAGCATATGTTGGGAAAATCAAGCACTGCCTACTTTCTGTAAGCCTTAGAAATGGGACAGGGGAGAAGCCCAGGAAAGCGTTCTGCTCTTCTTTCTGGGTCAGACCCCACTCCATCCCTGACATCAAGCAGAACGGACTGATTCTTTGTATTGTTTCCCGTGCAGTCTGGGTTCTGTTCATAAATTTTT
>PVJO010021891.1:0-29082 GCA_004026905.1 Hystrix cristata | reverse complement strand
GGGGACTGCTGCAGCCTCTTCTCAGCCTTGTCCGTCATCGTAGGCCATCCCGGAACGAGCAAAGCTCCTGTGCCAGGGAGCCTTCAAATCCACGCTCCCGAGGGTGATTTCACGGAATGAGAACCTCACCCTGTATGCACAACAGCAGCCCCGCCAGCATCACTGTCTCATCCTGCATCCTGCTCTAGTTTTCTTCAGGGCCTCTAGCACCGTGCAAGATTTACCAGGCTTCTCAGCCAACCTGTTTACCACTAGTCTCTACCCAGCTGAGTGACCTCTACCCCCAGGGGGCCTAGGCCAGCAACGGCGAACCTTTCAGAGCTCTCAATAACAAAAACAGCCTGCTGCGGCACGAGTGCCACAGCTTCATCACCATGGGCCTAGGCTGAGCCCTCACACAGCGTGCACTCAACAGACACTCGTCAAGACAAAGTCAAGCACAACGGCACACCCACATAATCCTAGCACTCAGTTACCTGACCTTGGACATTCACTGGCCAGGTGCAATTCAGGGCAAGGTGCAGAGGGGCAGCAGGAGACAGGTGGCAAATCAAACACAGCGAGCCGGCCACCTTCTTCACTCAGGCTCCACTTACCGCAAGGAAGCACAATGACCCCTGAACGGGCACGCCCATTCCCAAACATCTTCCGCAGGCTCTTCTCCTGATAGGGCCTGAGGACAGCTGTGGGTTTCAGGTCGATGTTGATGTCAGGGTTGACAGAATCATTCCGGAAGTCATATTCTGCCAACAGAGGGTACTCCAGGTGGATGCAACGTTTCTGGAGTTCCTCAATCATCTCCTGGGGAGAAAGACAACATGAAGGAAGTTTCCTACTCTTGTTAAGTCCAAAGAATGCTCAAAAGCAATGCATATTCTACCAATGGTCAAAAAACTGTATTTTATTGAATACAATTCCACATCTTTCTGGCTGAAAGCAACCTAAACTAGCAACAATCAAAATGAATTCTAATCAGAACCAAAACGGACCCTCAGTCACATCTCCTCAGAACTTGTGCAGATAAGGCTCCCAGCCTGAGGATGAGGACTCTAATTCCAGCAGGAGGAAGGATACAATGGCCCACAGGCCACAGGGCAAGTGCAACCGAGGAACAGACAGGGACCCCCCTCTGACACTGACGGAAGTGGGAGGTGACGCAGGAGCAGACTGGCTTCTGACACCCGGTTAGGAAAACTAGCAGGAGGATGATTCACTAACCTGCTTGACTTCAAAGGATACTGTCTGTGTCTCTTCTTCTTCCTCCTCATCCTTGTCCATTTGCTCATAAAAGTCAAACAGGTCCATGGGAATGTCAGATTTACCCTGTGGATCTGTCACCCGGGAAGTAGAAGGCCCGCTACTGCCTTCTGCACTCTTAGATATCTGTGAAAGAAAGGCAGGATTCTGGACTTGCGCATACTGAACTCTCCTGTTATCAAGCAAGAACTCAGGCTGCGTTGCAAGGGGGGAAGAAAACAGTGGGGCTACTAGGCTGTCAGTGCTGCATGAATGGAGAGCCAACACCCTCAACACAAAGCACCCCCCGCCCCGGGGCCCAGGAGTCCACGCACGGCAGATTTGCTTGTGAACGTCTCTGTGATGAGTTCAGTGGCCTCCCCCTCAGCATTCCTCAGGCGGCATTCCCGGATCACCGGGTCTTGAAGAAGATGTTGGATGACATCAGGGTGGGAACTTTCAACGAAGTACCTATGAGCAGGGGAGGAAGGAAGTGCCTGCTGACCAGCACAACATTTCCAGAAGATTCTACCACTGACTTGATTCCATGATCTGGAAGTAGCGGCCTCATGACCCCTT
Source organism: Hystrix cristata (assembly GCA_004026905.1). Lineage (NCBI taxonomy): Eukaryota > Metazoa > Chordata > Mammalia > Rodentia > Hystricidae > Hystrix > Hystrix cristata. Next base: position 27,267 of record PVJO010021891.1, on the reverse strand, counting down.
TGCTCTTCCATAACCCTGTCGGAACTGGCGTGCACCACCACACCCAATTTCTCGCTCCTTTCGTCTGTGCTTCAGGGGAGTGAGATGCAGCGCTGCTGCAGGCCGCCGACATCAGCTCCTGCCCAGTGCTCCCTCCCTCCTGGTGTGCAGAGGCCGAAAAAACCTCAGGAAAAGCCTGCCACGGAATCTCTCACCTGTTGTGCTTCAAGACCAGCTTGACCTTTCCATAGCTGACGGTGCACAACTGCAAATAGACACAACACCAAATGGGCAAAATCGACACTGAGCAACTCACTAGGACACCTTCCTATTGGTCACACTGTGCCACCCACCAACCAAGTGAAGAGCTGAATTTACTTTAGGAAAACCCAGCGTGCAAACCTGAAGCAATCAGGTCTGCTTACATGGAGCTTTTTCAATTGGCTTCTTTTTGTTTTGTTTTGTTTTCAAGACAGGGTCTCGCTATGCACTTTAGGCTGGTCTTGAACTCACTGTGTAGTGCAGGCTGGCCTCAATCTTTTGGCACTCTTCCTGCCTCAGCCTCCTCAGTACTGGGATCAGAGGCGTGCGCCACCCTGCGTGGCTGGCTTGTTTTTTCAGAACAAAACTTTCCTCCTGCCTGGCTAATTCTCATGCGTATCTCTTAATTTATAAACACTGCTTAAAATCTCACCTGTTTCCTATTTCCCTTTCCTTTCCACACCCACAGCCCCCATCCTAATCCAGAGGCTCGTCCTGCCACACCAGTCCTACACAGCTGCCAGCACAAAGTGCACAGAATATGTGCTCAGTAATTAGTCACGGTGTAAGTAAAATTCGAAGGCCACTGGCCTTCCCACCTATGTTCCTACTTTCCCAACTAGAATGTAAGCTTCCCAGTGGTAGGAAATACAGCTTACATCCTCCCAGGCTCCTGTTGGTCTTCAGGAAGGAAGCCAGGAGAGGTTGTGTGGTGGCTATGACAGTTTGCCACTCAAACCCTGAGTTGCTGCCTGCCCTGCTGCCCCACTCCAACACCATATTCCTGCAGGCAGCTCCCAGCCAACACCAGACCTTGCCTACATGCTGGTGCACATTCATTCCAGGACGGGTGCCCTCTCCCTGGGCACTCTTCCACATCACAAGAAAAGGGAACTCTCCAGGGTCTCCTCTGAGATTGGGTGCCCACGGCCCCTGTGCCACTCCAGATTTGGGGTCTGTGTCAGACTCCCTTGATATCAGGCAAAGACAACAAAAGCCACTATCCACCTCTTCTGAGCAGCATTCACCCATGTCCAACAGTGGTTCTCACGGAACTCTTCCCACTTCGACATCTGAAGCTTCTTTTTTCCTTTCCCTAATGAACTCATTGACTATGAGTCTCATGCATATATTTAGATTTAGTTCACTACCTTTATTGGCCAGCTCAGGCTGCCATAACAAGGTATCACATAACCTGGGTAGTTTAAACAACATTTATTTTCTGAGTTCTACAGGCTGAAAGGAAGCTCATGATCAAGGTACCAGTTGATTCAGTTTCCAGAGAGAGCTCTATTCCTGGCTTGTCAATGACCACTTTCTCACTGTGCACTCACAGGACAGGAAGAGAGACAGAGTGCTCCGGTGTCTCGTGATGAGGAAAATCATCCTGTTGGATGCACCCCACACTTAGCACCTCATTTAGTCTTAACAAATACAACGTATGCATTGTTGGAGAATGTGATCCAGTCCACAAGAGCGCCCATTTTGGGCTGTATTCCCAAATAACCCCATCCAGAATGGGTCTGAATTTGTACCCCTGCTGCTTCAGTGCCAACATCTGTCTGAGAGCAGCTCAAGAGATGCACAGCCTTCGTCAGAACACAATGCCGGATCCAGAGACACAGCAGTTAGGGTGATCAGTGATCCAGTGACACAGCAGTTAGGGTGAATGGCACATTTTCACGGCCCTCAATGGATAACAATGCACACCTCCTGTACCTGCTAATACCACATTACTACGGCAGGCAAAATCGCTAGTCTTGGTGCCCACTTGCCTTGATAAACTGAAGAATTCCATCGGGGACTCCAGTCTTGCTGAGCTTCCGGAGGTACTCGGTGATGTCGCTGGTTTGCAGCCCGACGCTGACAGCTGCATACAGGGAGTAGGCAGTTAGTTTGTACTCATGCACGTGGGTTGGTCGGCACACCGGCTCTGCAATAGCCACCAGGAAGTCCTGAGCGTATTTGTAAACTGGAGAGAAGGCTTCCAAGAAGATGTGGCCATCAGGAGCCTGATACGCACCAAACGGACAAAACAGACAAGAAAACTAATTAGCTACAGAGACCGTTAGACTCTTCCCCACATCATGAAAGGATAAGCTGCCCGATATCAGAGATATTATTGCAACCAGTTCTTAGACAACTGTGGACCTTGTCATTTAATGATACAGAAGAGTAGGGGGAAAAAAAGAAGAAAAGGTTTCCAAAGCAAAATCTGTTTCCCACTGGTCTGCAGAGGGAAATCTTCCCCACCTTACTGGCTACCCTCAAACTACCTTTTGACTACAAATGAGTGTAGAACATTAATTATTTTACACTGAGCAAAAAGCAGGCTACCAATGTCTTCCATTAGTTTGAAAAACAAGGAAATAAACTGTTACATAATAAAGCAGATAAAAATTCTTCCTGGGTGTTGGGGATTTAGCTCAAGTGGTACAGTGCTTGCATAGCAAGTACAAGGCCCTGAGTTCAATTCCCAGTATGCCTGCCCCCCCCAACTCTTCATAATGAGTAGGGCTGCAGAGGCAGTGGGAAAAAAAGGAAAAGTCAGGGGTGGAAAAAGCCCAGATCCAGCCAGCGCATGTGTGCATAGCTGTTCAAACCTGTGTGTGTGAAAGCCGTCTCTCCCAAATGGTTTTGAGGGGCTACTCCCGAATTTTTAGTACTTTGAGAATGCCCAAGATGTAACTGATGATCTGGACTTTCGCCGTCTGCTCACCACCCAGAGGGGCCTGGAGGAGTGGTCGTCCTTCAGCGGCATCTGCAGCCTGTAGTCCTTGGCTCCATACTCATCCACTTTGGTGCCAGACTCATCCACCTGCTTCCCAGCCGCCGAGGGCACTGCCTCGTGAGAGTCGTTCCCAGGGGCGTCATCTTCATCTTCCTCCTCATACTCATAGTGCCGTTTCTTGGACTTCTTCTTGTCTGCAAATACAGGCACAGACCTGAGCCCAGCAGGAGCCTAGGTTCCCTCCGCACCGCACCGAGGCATCCCGGCAGTACCGCATTCCACCCGCGCCACGAGCTCCTGGGTAAGAGCCACCTGTAAGCCTCAGTCATCGAGTCCCTCACCTGCCCCCCAGCCGGCCCTGGACCAGGGCTGCTCCCAGGTCCAACATCTCCCCTGGCCAGCGGCCTGTGGGGCTGGGTTGCGAGGGGGGATCGGCCCGGGCAGCTCTGACACAGAGCGGCGAGGACGGGGGCAGTGAGACACGGGGAAGCCACAGCGCGCCCGCGACCCCTCTCACCGCGGTCCGCCCGGTCTCTTTTGCCCATGACAGCAGCAGCGGCCTACGCCGGGCCAAGCGGCACCGCTCGCCCCGCAGGAAGCCGACTTTTGGGGAAACTTCCGGTTCGCACCGGAAGTTCAACATCCACTCACCGGGAAGTCCCGCCCGTGCGTCCTGAGTCCCGCACGGAAGGGGCAGGGCCAGCGCGCCGGGGTCTAGCGGGATTTCTGACCTTTATCGTGTAGTTCGTTGAGCTACTGTATCAGCAGGCAAGTTGCTTTTGTGGCTACGGTAGGACACTGGACAAATTAAAATCTTTGTCTTCCTGGAACTTAATTCTAAAGGAACGAGATAGGCATAAATAAGTCCAGTGGTTAGTGCTTAGACGGAGAATAAAACAAGGGCCCAGAATGGCAGAGGATGTCATTCTAAATAGAGAGGTCCTGGAGTACCTCTCTGAAGTGAGGTTATCTGAGCAAAGATCTGAAGAAAGTGAGACAGTGTCCTTTGTAGAGCGCAAACATGAGGCCCCATATATGGAACGAGGGAGTGGCAGATCGGTAGTTCTCAAAGCAACATCCCTAGGCCACATCAACATCGTATCAAAGCAGGTTAAGACGAGTTAGGAAGACAAATGCAGAGTACGAGCTCCATCCCACACTGGAGGTGGGCCCATCCGCCTTGCCTTCCTCAAGATTCTGATGCTCAAGTTTGAGCTTCGTAGGCCATGGCAAGAACTTTGAGTTTTATTATGAAATAAGGGAAACCACTGGAGAGTTTGGCGCAGAAAAAAAGACAGTCTGACTTAGTATAAAAGGATTACTCTACACTTGCCGCTGTGTTGAACACAGACTAACAAGTTCAAGGGGAGCTGTTACAGAAGTCTTGTTGAGAAACCATGGGCTTTACCAGGGAGGCAGGAGTAAAAGCGATGAGAATAGTTTCATTCTGGATGTATTCTGGAGGTGGAATGGATGGGATTTGCTAACTGACTTGATTATGGGAAGTGAGAAGGAGGAATAAAGGATAACTCCAAGACTTTTGGCCTCAGCAACTACAAAAATAATTACCTTAAGGAAGGTAAAGTTTTGGGGATGATTTTGAACATTCGAAATGTGAGTGACTGTATTAATCTGCTCAGTTTTCCATAACAAATTATTACAGACTGCATGGCTTAAGCAGCATAAATTTATTTTCTTACAGTTCTGAGGGCTGGGAAGCCCAATACTAAGGTCCAGCAGGATTTAGTTCCTGGCTGGCAGACAGCCACCTTCCTGCTGTGTCCTCAGATGGTGTCTTTTCCTCTTCTAATAAGAACACCAATCCTGTTGGTTTAGGGCCCCACATTTATGACCACTTTCATCCTTTTTCACTCTTCACTGGTCTCATTTTCAAATACAGTCACATTGAGGGTTGTGCTCAGTATATGGATTTTAGGGAGGATGCAATTCAATCCACAGCCTTAGCCTACTATTAGACAGATGAAGTGTCAAGAAAGATGTTGGATATGAGTCCGAAGTTCAGAAACCTAAAAATGTAACTTCGGAGATGATCGACCTATTTATAGTATTAGAGCTGTAGAACTGGTTGAAATTGCCTAGGGAATGATGTAGGCACAGAAAAGGCCCAAGGATGGGGGACATTTCACAGTGAAGAGACTGGAAAATGCAGGAGATTCAGGCAAAATCAGTTGAGGACTAGTGAGATAGTAAAACTCTTGAGTTATGGGATAGTCCTGATTTCATTTTGAAGTGGAGCAAGTGACCAACTGTTGCTACTGATCACATGAGCAGATTGAAGACAGACTTGGCTATACAATTTGCAGTTTTCAGCTGAGCGACTTTAGTAAATTGAAGGTTTGTTGGTTCCTGGTCCAAGTGGATTTCACTTACTTGAGAGGTAGAAGAACCAAACTTTTAGCCACATTTTTATATTTTTCCTTTGATTAAAAGTTTTGCAGCCACCTGGCATGATGGCTCATGCCTGTAATCCCAGCACTCAGGAGGCTGAGGCAGAAGGATCATCATGAGTTCAAGGCCAGGATACGCAGGGAGTTCAAGATCAGCCTGAACTGCATAGCAAGATGCTGCCTCAAAAAAAAAAAAAAGTCTTACAAAATAGAGAACAGTTTCACAAAGCCTACTTAAATCACATGTAACACTATGGCCAGCTGCTTTTTTTTTTCCCACCACCTTGCACATGCTAGACAAGCAGTCTACTGCTGAGCTATATCCCCAACCACTATCAATATTTTGTCTCATTTCTTTTAACCTTTTGCCTGTGAATAGGTTTTTTTTTTAGTTCCCTTTTTTTTTTTTTTTTTTTTTTTTTTTTTTTTTTTTTTTTTTTTTTTTTTTTTTTTTTTTTTTTTTTTTGGTTCTTTGAGACAGTCTTAGACCAGCCTGAACCACCATGCCTGGCTAATTCACTTGTGAGTAGGTGTTTTTATACCATGAAGATATTTCTTGGCTATGTAAAGATTTTATATCCTGTGAATATAAGCTTTGTTCATGCCTCACTAAGATGAATGTTTATAGCCATTTAATATTCCATTGTATGGAAATAGCATAGTTTACTTAGGCAACCCCTAATTTGAGGACACTGTGATAGTTCTAGTTTATCCAGTTATAAGCAGCTCCATGATGAATATCATTAGATGCAAACCCTTAACTCCATCTTGGATTGTTTTCTTAAGGCAAATTCTGAGAAATAGAAATACTGAACTGAACATACAAACTTTTTTTTTTTTTTTTTGGTTTTTTGAAACAGGATCTAACTATGTAGTTCAGGCTGGTCTTGAACTCACTCTGTAGTTCCAGGCTGGAACTCACAGCGATCCTCCTGCCTCAGCCTCCTGAGTGCTGGGATTACAGGCGTGCAACACCATGCCCAGCAATACAAACTTTTTTAAAATTCTTGCTGCCAAACCTGATTTAATTTGACTGGAGCTGTTGATGAGGAAGAATGACTAAAATAACATTTTCATAACTAAGAAAATATTTTGCACTAAGCAAAAACATCCACATTTATAATAAAAATTTTAAAACTACAGATCAGCAAAAATAAAACATTCTCATAACTCTGCCACCACTCGAGTGACATAACCTCCTCCCTGTATTTTTTCTGAATATTTTAAACAAAAAATTGGATCATTTTATATCTTGTTTTTGTTTCAGTCCATAATATGCAAGAGTTCATTGTATGATGATATACTACAACTTACTTGATCAAGCCCCATGACGGTTAATTTTATGTGTCAGCTCTGCCATGCTCTGGGGCCCAGTCGGACAAACACCAGTGTAGTTGTTGGTGTAAAAGTATTTTTAAGGTGTGATTGACATTTCCAATTGGTAGACTTTAAGTAAAGCAGATTATCCTCAATAATATAAGTGACCCTCATCTAATCAATTGAAGGCCTGCAGACAAAGACAAGTTTCCCAAGGAAAAAGGAACTCTGCTTCTAGACTGCAGCATGGAATTTCCGCCTGTGTTTCCAGTCTTTGGAGCACAACCCTTTCCCGAATTCCTGACTTGCTAGCTCCCACAATTGTGTGAGCCAGTTCTAAAAGTAAATTACCTCACTGGATGTTGTGATGTATACCTGTAAACCCAGCTACTCAGGAGGCTGAGGCAGGAGAATTGCAAGTTTGAGGCCCCTCTGGGCAACTTAGCAAGACCTTGTTTTAAAATAAAAAATAAAAAGGTCTGGGGATATAGCTCAGTAGTACTGTGACCCTGAGTTCAATCTCCAGTATTTGCTTTCTCCTTCTCAGCGAGAAATGGTTTATCCCCTGGAGAATACTGATGACATAGAGTTTGGTACAGAAAGTAGGGTGCTGCTGTTAACAAATACCTAAGAAGTAGAAGTAGATGTGGTTTGGAGCTGAGGAATGGGTGGAGGCTGCAAGAATTTTGAGGTGCATGGTAGAAAAAGCCTTCACTGCCTCAAAGATTATTAGTAGAAATATGGACATTGTTGTGGTTTTAGATGATCTCAAAAGCCTTGTACTCATACATGGAGCTTTTGGGTGATGATTAGATTATGGTGATTCATAGCTGGTTTGTGTTAGGAGGTGGGATTGGCTGGAAGGGGGGATGTTGCTGTGGGTATGACCCAAAAGGGTTTACCTCCCTCCTCTCTTTTTTTTTTTGGATGGTGGGGATCGAACTCAGGGCCTTGGGCTTGCAAGGCAAGCACTCTAACCGCTGAGCTAAATCCCCAGCCCCCCTCCTCTCTCGCTCAACTTCCTGCTTCCAGACTACCATGAGGTGAGCAGCTTTCCTCTGCCCAGACCATTTCACAATGCCACTTTTGCCTGGAGCCAGCCAATCATGCGGTCTGAAACTTCTAAAATGTGAGCCAAAATAAACCTCTTCTCCTTTCAATTGTGGGTGTCGGGTATTGTGTCCCAGTGCCTAAGAAAATGAGTAAGGCACATTCTGGTACTAGAGAAGTGGGACTGTCGCTGGGAATGTACCTGACCATGTGGTTTAGATGCCCTTGATTTTGAAAAGGTTTGGAGATGCTGGGGAGATAAGCCCTGGAATGCTGGTAAATTGATATTGATGTGAGATTCTGCTTGGAGATTAGAAGACCAGAATGCCAGTAAGAAGGCACACAGCGAAGACCAGGCTCATGAGATTTCAGTTGGGAACAAGTATTCCACTGGCTGTTGTACTCCAGACCATGTGTGTTATGTTCTGGCAGAAAATTTGTCTACATTTTGCACATGTCCTCAGACTTTGGGGGGAGACTGATATTACGGACAGTGACTAATCAATCTGGTGGAGGAAATTTCAAGGCAGTCCAATGATCAGGCTGCTGCACAAGTTTCTTCTGGCTGCTTTCAGAGAGCTCTAGTATGAGAAACAGGAACAAAAAGCCCATTTATAAAGTTTTAAATGGTTGCTGGAAATATTAGCATTAGAAAGAAGTCAAATACATCAGGACAATAAGAAGGATGCCTTGGGGGCATGTAAGGAATCAGCAGGCCCCACAGGCTCAAAATGGCAAAAATGAAAGACTTTTTTCTTTCTTTTTTCTTTCTTTCTTTTTTTTTTTTTTTTAATAGAACACAGCCCAGGGCATCCTGCTTGAGAAAAGCTACCTGGGGAGTTTGTTTTCCAGAACTTGGTTCACAGTACTCAACCATCCAGGCACTCAGTGGCCTCTGTAGCCGTGGTGCTAACAGGCCCTGGTTACAGCTCGGGCTGGCAGCAGACTGTAGCATCATCCATGTGGTGCTGGTTTTACAAGCATGCAGAATACAAGAGCTGTGGATTCAAGGAGGCTTCCACCCAAAATTCACAAGAAGGCCTGGGAAGCCAGCCAGTGTGCCCCCAAGAGGGCAGTGCCTGAAGCTGTGAAAGTGAAGCTGAAAATGCAGTGGGGACCCCAGATATTTGGAAGAGCCAGGAACATGGAACATTGTAGGAATACAGTAAGCAGTGAGCAAAGCCAGCCCAAGAGAGAAGCCATGAGAGCTTCACCCACTGACGATGCACCCCTATGGTAGGGGAGGGACTGTGCGGGCACTTTGGAGTTCAGGTCTCACCACAGGTTGCCTGGGGTGCTGGACGTGGAGTCACAAGATTTAATGTTTGCCCCAGTGGGCTTCAGCCTTGCTTTTGTCCCGTTGGTTTCTATCCTCCATTCCTCCCTTGGAATAGGAATATTGACCTGTGCCATTGTACGTTGCCAGTGTTTAATTTCTTTTTGATATTCACAGCGGCTCACAGATAAGAGTTCACTTTGAGTCTCAGAGAAGACTGAACTTTTTTTTTTTTTTTTTTTTTTTTTGAGACAGGGTCTCACTCTGTAGCCCCGGCTGGCCTCAAACTCGTGGTGATCCTCCTGCCTCAGACTCTCAAATGCTTGGAATTACAGGCATGCACCACCACACCCAGCAGACTTTCCAGCAATGCTGAAACTATTAAGACTTTGGTGGCTCTTAGACATGGGCTAAATGCATTGTACATAAAGAGATGCGCATGAATCTTTGGGGACCTGGGAGTAGAATGTTATAGTTTATATGTAACTGTCCCCCAAGAGCCTCATGCACTCACGCTTTTGGAAGGTGATTAAATCATGGTGCAGTGTGTTCATCTGTGGATTGATCACAGGTGAGTTCATAGCTGCACGTGCTGTTAGGAGGTGGCCCTGGCTGGAGGCGAGTCAGTGGGGATATGACCTGGACAGGCATCTCTTCTGTCCAGGTCCTTCCTTTTCTCTCTGGTTCCTGGCAACTGTGATATGAGCGGTTTTCCTCTACCCAGCCTTCCACCAGGCCACTTCCGCCTTGGAGCCCGCTGACCAGGGACTATAATGGTAAGCCAAAATGAATCTCTCCTCCTTTAAGTTGTGGATGTCGAGTACTGTATTGTAGGAATGAGGGAAGTGACTAAGACAGACATTAAAGTTGATTTAGGGCTTAGATGGCAATGACAAGTCTGTTATTAGAAACTGGAGGAAAGATGATCCTTGCTATAAAGTGGCAGAGAACTCCCCGAATTGTTTCCTATTAGGTGGAAAGTAGAACTTATAATTGATGGACATTTTGATTTGGAAATTCCTATGCAAAGTTCAAAAATGCAATCTGGTTTCTTTCTCCTTATCGGTTACAGTAAAATGTAAAAGAGATACACGGAAGAAATCTGAAGATTTGGATGATTCTGAGCCTCTCCAGGCTGTAAAAAATATGAAAATATGCTCTGGGAAAACAGTAAGGACATGTATGACTGGGCCACCATTTGCAAGAGATTAGGTGTGTAGTTTACAGGTCCAGTCAACCGTCTCACCCTGACAGTCTAGACTGAAGGGAACAGAGAGGGGAAGAAATGAAGAACTTTGCTTGTCTTCTGGGACTGTATGGCAGGAAAGGTACTGATAGAGTTATCATTTGAGTTATCCTTAAAGAGAAAGGGCAGAAAGACCCCGGGGGTAGCTCAGAGGCCAGCAGGGCTGCTGCTTCCACCACAGGCCTGAAGGAGCAGGTAGAGGTGGTGGCTCCTCGGGCCACCTCCTCAGTTCTGCAAGGAGAGCCACAGCCCCACTGGGCCCTGCGAACACAGCATGGAGCCAATGAGCATTAGCCTCAAGCCTTCAAACGCACTATAATTTGCCCTGCGAGGTTTCAGACTTGCTTGGGATCTCCAAGTCCTTTTCTTTCCCATTTCTCCCTTCCAGATGGGAATGTCTATTCTCTACCTGTCCCACTACTGTAATTTGGAAGCAGATAACTTGTCTGGTGTCACAGGTTCACAGGTGGGGAAGGTTATTGCTCTGGGATGAACCATACTCAAGAGTCTCAGCCATAATTGATTTGGATGATTTAGATGATGAGATCTGAGCTGATGTGTGGATGAGATATTGGATTTAAAATAGATGCTTCCATGACTAAGACTTTTGGGGATGCTGAGATGGGATGAACGCCTTTTGCACGTGGGAACGACATCAAGTGTTAGGGGCCAGAAGACAGACTGCTGGGTTAGGGTTGAACTGTGCTGCCCACCCCCAAAGGTATTTTCGAGTCCTAACCCCTAGTACCTCAGAATGGGACCTTATTTGGGAATAAGGTCTCTAGAGAGGTAATCAAGTTGAAAGGAGGTCACTGGGGTGGGCCCCAAGTCAACGACTAGTGTCCTTATACAAAGCCAAACATGTAAGAAGGGGTAGACACAGACCCAGGAGAACACCATATGATGAGGGCCAGAAACCAAAAATGCCTGCAGCTATTAAAGTTGGAAGAGACAGAGGTTTCCCCAAGTTTGAGAGGGACAATAGCCCTAACAAACACCTTGATTTTTGGACTTACAGGCTCCAGAACTGTGAGACAAGCCGGGCGTGGTGGCACATGCCTGTGATCCCAGCCCTTGGGAGACTGAGGCAGGAGGCTCACCATGAGTTCCACACCAGCCTGGGCTACATAGTGAATTCAAGGCCAACCTGAACTGCAGAGTGGGACCCTGCCTCAAAAACCAAAATGAATATACAACAACAAGAAACAGAACTGTGAGACGGTGGATTTCTGTTACAACTCACCTAGTTTGTGGTAATTTGTTACCCACTGTGGGACATTTAGTTTCAATTTGGGGCTTTGACAGGAAAGTCTTACCACATTCATAATAATTCCCACAGGATTCACACTTAAGTGTTAAAACTGCTGGGTCGGAAGACACACAAGATTCTGCATCTGAAGCTTTGATTTGGATTAAGTAGCCCTTGATATTAAATCATTAATGTAAGTTATCTCTGATATCATGTAAGAGACATCGCTTATTCAGTAGGTAAGATAAGCGGCTGTGTTTTTTGTATTTGGGGTGCTGGGGACCAAACTCAGGGCCTTGAGCTTGCTAGGCAAGAGCTCCACCACTGAGCTAAAGCCCAGCCCCATGTTTTCACTCACCTCTAAGTTCTGAGTAGGTAACTAGTATGTTCACACAAAGATGAACTACAGCAAGTTGAGCAGGACATTATAAGATTACATACAGGAGAGATCTGGTTTTGATTCTGTTTCTAGGTTCATTTGTGTTTGGTCTCCTAGAGAGTGATCAATTCAGCCAAGGGGGACATCTGTGAACATGCTATGTATAAAAACAAATATTGGGACAAACCAATCACAGTGGAAATAAATATCAGCTTTATTAACACTCAAAGTGCCATTCATTTATATTCATTCCATAGTCCAGAAGGTTACTTAGAGTAAACCTTTGCACCACGATCTTTCAAAAAAAAATGAACATGTAAGAAAAAGCAATTTTCATTGTGCTAATTATTGCAAGCCTTCATGCATAATAAATCTAAACAAAAGATGAGTGCCAACAATATACAAATTTCCAAATAAACAAAGTCATTGATCACTAACAAAATATAAACATGGTTTCTTTTTATATTAGATTTTTTAAAAAGCTATTTAACAGCAAAAAAAAAAAAACAAGTACATAGAAATTATAAAACTCAGGAATTTTATACATTTTTACAAGCACAATTTTGAATGAACAACACAAACTCAAATGTGCATGAAATGTGGCACATACCACACTGTATCTGGCTTCTCATAGGTTCTAATCATACTGGTTCCTTTTAACAAGTGACATTCGACTTCAACAGTGGACTTTATTCCTAACACAAGTAATTTTACGTGGTACCGCATATTAAAAACAAGATTTTCTTTAAATACAGTAACACTATCAGATTGGAAACCTAATTTCCAATTCTTTTTCTGCCAGTTCCTTAAAATACACAGTACAGTATAACAGATAGGACAATGTGGTTTGGACATTTCTAAAACAGTTTATAATCAATTACAAAGAATCACATATGCCAATATATTGTTTTTTTAAACCCAGTCTGACCTTGCTCAGTAAGAGAAAAACTAAAAGTTGCAATCTTTTGGGAGAATAAAGGAAAATTTAAAAACAACAATAGAACAAGTCTGTAGCAACTGGAAATATAAAAATCTTGACATCAAAACAATTTAGTTTCTCATCTTTTTTTCACAGCTCTGAGAATTCAAAGGCCCACGTTAGTGAACAATGTGTTTTTACTACTTCTTAAAGCCTTCTTTTCTAATTTGCATTTCACGGAATTGTCAAAAGAGAATTCCATGATTTTCCTTTCAAGATTATTTTAACTGAGTTCTAAGTAAAACTTGCCTCTAATTCTGGAAATACAAATACATCTTAAATGGTTAAAAACAAAATTAAAAAAATATTTTTTGATCAGCCAGCTGAAAATATATTCATATAGTAAATAATCTTTCAGAAAGCTTTTATATATATCTATCCTAACTAAATAGTACCCTTATAAAACAAGTTCATAAAAATGTAGAAATAAAATGAAAATAAGAATTTACTGGGATATATACATGTGCCTACAAACTGAAAAGACATCTTCACACAAACATACATCCCCTGATACATAGAGTTACAAAGCATACTTTCAACTTGCTAATGGACTTTAGAATACATTATAAAATTGGAAAGTAATGTTGAACTCCTGAGTTCTTCAACAAAGATAGAACCATAGTTAAGTATACTTTGTAAAAGCAAGAAGGTCCACTTAAATCAGTCATAGCAGTCTAGTAACTGATGGCTACATCTTGAAAGAAGTTAAAACAAGAGACAGACAGTAGTTTGATGCACGCATTCACAATGCTCATACACTCAACAATTATTGGTCAGAGTAATAAATCAGTGTACAAATTAAACATTTTCAAAATGTGCAAAAAAGTCAACTGTGTCAGGAAACAAAAAAACCTTTGTAGATAATTATAAACTGCCCAGCACTCAACTGAGTTTAAAGACATTTACTGAAAGGAACCAATAGGTTAACTATAGAGAATTCAGTGGCTACATTTAAAAATGTACATTAAGTTGAGGTGTAAATTTACAAATTCATAATCAGTTTGCAATAATTAAAAGTTTATTTTCAAATTATCCAAGTTTACTTTTATTTACAATAAATAACCATGTGAAATGTAAGAGATGGCAGACATTAAAAGTATTTTTTGTATTAATTTTATAATATTTCAGAATGCAGGGTAGCAAATTTTTAAAACCAACAGCAATAGAAAATATGTAAACCTTTTACTAATTAAGATTGTATTAACATAATAGTTTGTGTTTAAAGACATATTCTTATACCTAGACACCATGCTATTACTTGAAAAGTGTGTACTGCAAGGGTCTGACCCACTTTCTTTTGCCCAACTCTGCTTCCACTAATCCTCTCTTATTTCCAGGTGGGAAACCTTCTTTGGAAAAATGAGAATATGTCAAATCCATTCTGGAGCCTAAGTATCAGACGGAGTGTAAGACGTAATTTTGTTATTCATCTCTCCCATCCAACTAATGTTAATGTTAAAATCATCACTAGTTAATATGGTTTTTAAAAGGAAGTTCTAAAAAATATAAATAAATGAACACAAAAGTGCTTTTCAGGATAGTCACAAAGTTTTCTCAACTGGCATTAAGAGATTCAGAAATCTTTGTTTAGGGACAAATTCTGTACCTATGCTAAAGATGAGATGCTTCCTTGTGTTCCAGAGTGTCTATGGCACAAAGCACATGTCAGTCCACAACCGCCTTTTCTTCACAGCTTTGCTGAAATGCCCCTCAGGTCAAACACAAGCTCACAAATGTTAAGACACTAGGAAGGAAATATGCCACCAACCTGGAACATCAGACATCAACATGCATCTATGGTCAAGTGACATTAATAAGATTGGCACAAGTACAATTAAATATGTAGCATCTATATAGTTCTTTATAGGTGAAGTAAATTCTGCGTGTCTAAATGCAAAGTCTTGAGCACCTGTCCCTTTCCTTGAAGGATAGACTGGGATCACATTCTACTAGTACCTGTTTTACCATTTCTATGCTATTAGCTTACAAGTGGGCAGATGTAACAGGACTAATCATTTTGGCTATGTGTGCAGGAAATATAAAAGCTTTGGTTTAAAGTGATTCTGATAATACAGATTGTGATACAAATAAGTCATCAAGCACAGAGGATAACAGTATTCACTGACAGCCTTTGTTATTAACAAAAATACCATATGACTGTCAATTAAAATGCACAATTATGAAAAACATGAAGAATTATATGACACTGTATACAGGCAACAGACACAATTTATTCTTTTCTTTACTATAGCTATGACTCCTCCCTCACCTTCATGAAGGTCAACCTGACCACTGTCACTTCCACCGAGAAAAGAATCTGCAGGCTCCCCGAGAGCTTATTAGACTCTGTACCTCCCCAAAGCGAGCAGAGAGAGATGGGTGGCCCCAATACTTCCCACACCTATTATGGCATCCTGTCCAGGCCACGGCAGAAGTCAAAGCAAAGCTAAAGAGAACTATGAAGTAGGAACAGTGGTTTCACAGCACACCTTCCCTAGCCAACCAAAAAGAGGTATAAGAGACTTTCCTTTTGAACACTTGGTAAGCTAAGGAACTTGTTTAGATAATGTCTGGCAGAACTTCTGTTCCAGAGTTCATGAAGAACTATGTAAGATCAATTTCTATTCAAGAATTATATATAAGCTCATTATTATACACATACACAAATTGAATTTTCGTCTACTTTTAGCAACCAAGAGCTTGGCAATTTACAATAAATACCTCTATTAAAAATCATTGACACTAGCTACTTATGAAAAATGTACTGGCATTCCTACTGGAGGGTGACTACTTTTATTCATGGTCAGCAGGGCATGCATTTTTGTGTTGCTCTTCTCAAAACAGAGATTGATCTAATTGAACATTCACGCTTCTTCCTCTTTCTTTCCTTCTTTTCTTCCTCTCTCCCTTTGTTTCCTTCTCTTTCTCTCATCCAACTGCAACCATCCACACTCACCACACATACACACACACACACACATTTAATTCACAGAAAAGTAAGCTAGATTATTTGTCAAAATGTTAAATACTAAAGATTAGAGTTTCCTGTCTCTCTATTTCTTGCTCATTGCCCTACATGTCATTTCACTGCCTTAGCATTTGTAAACTGTTTGAACAACCTCGTTAGGGCAAAAACAACTATCCCAGCTCTGCTACAAAAATCACAACTGAACTATGATATACAAAGAACCTGGATGATGCCAATGTGACTGAAACTCAAGTAATCAACCCAGAAAACAATTTACTAGGCCTATTTAGAATAGCTCTTTCTATGCTTACTTAAGTCTAGTGGAGACTGCAGTATCTCAAACACTAATGTTTCTTTCCTAACATTAAAAAAAAAAATAAGAGGTAGAAAAGGGCAGGAGGAAGAAGCAGGCAGTAAGAAATATTTAAGGGCCAACACATAGTCTAAATTCTTGAAGCCTATTGACTTTTGGAGAAAAAAAAATCATTTTGGTGGGTAACTTGAATTAGTAATATAAAAATAAAAGTAAGGCATATAGAGAAAAAGGCACTACTAAAAACCAATAGTTAAATTGCTTTATGTTACAATTTAAATAAATATTTAAAGCAACAACCAAATTTAAAACAATATGGTCTTAAGAAACTGTCCTATTCTTAGCATAAATAACACTGTTGACGGAGTTCAACTTCTACCAAATGTTTTTTACTTTTTTTCACAATTTAGACCAAAAAAGACTGCTGGGGAGGCAGTATTTTGGAATAAATACTCACTATCTCTGGGACTGTTTGAGTAGAGGCTGCATTTAGTAGTAAGAGGGGGTCCTGAGAGACAGGCTGTTTGACCTTGGTGGGGGGAGGGGTCCCCCCTAAATTGGGGATACTCCTACTATAATTCCTGTTATTAATGACATTTTGGTTTATAACAGCCAATGATTACCCAAACTTGCTGTCCCCCTTTCCTCACAAAGAAAAAATCATAACATTTTAAAACATCATTGCTGAACTTTCAGGATTTAGGAACTCTGTCTGTCTGTGCTCCTCCTAGACCATGACCTCCTGAAGGATGTTAATTTCATTCTTAATATAGTAGGTCACAATTATTGGAAAGCAAATGAAGACTCACCCTATTTTAAAGAAATGGAGAGATCTGTAGACTTGGTTGGTACCGGGTGATTTTATATCAAGCTACTTGTTCCTAGACCCCAAATGAAATTATTGGCATAGAACTCTGCTGTTGGCCAAAGAATCATTTGACTTAGTCATACTGCTAAATTATTCAGATTTGATTTTTTTTCTTTTTAGTGATTTCACATATCTTATAACCTCCATCTCAGAAATACAAGATCAGACCTGACCTGGTGTCAGAACTGTAGTAGCAGAAAGCTACTCTAAAGAAATATGTTTGCCCTTTTTATGTAGTTTCTATTGAGAATAAGGTAAAGACTCTCAAATGAAAGCCAAGTCAATTTATTCTGAAATCAGTTTTCGTTTCTTTCAGCATGTGCATCAATATTCAATCTCTTTTACACATCGCATAAGAGTGACTGTATCTTTTAAAATTCTCTAAGGCAATAGTCCTGATGATTTTAAGTTTAAAAATGTTTTGTAAACAAGGAGAAGTACTGAAGAATTTCAAGATATTCACTTTGAGATTTTTTTAAGTCTGTATACCTTTAAACATATTTAAAGAATTCCAACCCATCAAAATTTCCACTATGACATTTTTCAATCCTTTTATTCAATATACTTTGCAATGTAAAAGATCTTATATTTGGTCCAAGCCTAAGTCATGCCACTTTGAATCTCTCAAGGCCTAAGTAGAAAGATAATTCCTAAAAAGCACAAAAAAGACTGCTCATGAATCTTCTCCAGCACCAAGGAGTCTGCCACTGTCAAAGCAGAGTGCATTTGAAAGGCACAAAGTCAGCAGTCTGGCCATCTTCCAGCCTCAGCAAAGAAACATTACAGTAGAGAAGGATCAGTTGTGCATTTAAAAAACAAAATATATTTAGAGTCATCTTAAAAAGTTCAAACTTCATTTGTTGATCCATACCATTATTAGAAAGAGGAAAAATGGAGTGTAGTATTTCATTTCCCCTGAAAAAGGTGTTTCCTTTCAACATTTCTTGTTTGTAAAATTTTCTTTTGGTCTTCCATGTCCCCACTCCATACTTCAAGCTTTTTTGTTCTAGTAAGTTAAGTTTTTTATATATTAAGTTTTACTGTGGTTTTTGGTACCTTCACAACTTGTTTGAAATAAATTCACATCATATTCTATATAATAACTCTGTAAACTATTAGTCTATTTTTAAGTCTTTACATAAAATACTTTCCCATAGCTAATATTTTTCTTATAAAGCAAGGTCTTCTGCAGCAGTGATAAAGTAGCAGTTTCTTTTCAGGTACTTTCATTTCTGTAGCATTCGGAAAAGAAAAAAGACTGAAAAAAGCAAGCAATTTTGCTTTGAGTTCCACAAGTCTCTTCAGGTTTCTCTCTAAAGAGCACCTGCCTTGTATTCTGCACTGCTGGTTACCCTGACAGACCAAAAATGAGCCAAAGGGAAGTCACAATTACACGAGACAAAGAAACAGAAGAAGAGTCCACTGGTCCAGACACTGTGATTCTGCTCAAGTAGAAAGATGTCCTCACCCATAAAAGATAAATTATAACAGATCCACACACTTGAGGATCACATTTCCAGCACAAGATCAGGCAGCTGAGTTGCCAAGAGGAGAGGCGCCTAATTCTTGTTCTTCTTTGCGAGCTGCTTCCTTTGATACTCAGAAAATGGGAGAAACACTGACAACTAATTTTGTGCTTTGACTTCTCAAACTAACTAGTGGAATTTCAAATATTCCTGCAGGGAATGCCAGATGGACATTGTAGGATAAACCAGGATCTACCTAAATTCAAAACAAAGTACTTTAAGTGTCTCTAAATGAGCATACCTTGCACAAAAAAATAAGAATACCTTAGTCCCTTATGGATCTCATGAAAGGCAGCACATTTAGGGCCTTCCAGAAGATGATTATTTTCTAGACCATAAAAAATAAAGTACTTAGCACTTACTTTAATATTCTGAAAAAACTGCAAGTGTCCAATGACTGATACCCTCACCTTTTTCAGTAGCATAATTGCATCAGAGATGGTGGGCTCTTTCCCAGCTGTCTCTTTCTATGTAATGTCTTTGCTCTTGGTCGGTACCTTATACTAGAAATACCCAACAGTTTTAACCTTCCTGCGGGTAGTGAACACTTTGTTCTGATTTGCTTTTCTTTGCCCACAATTATGAACTGACTCTTAAGGAAAGAATATACTGAGAATGAGTTCAAAAGGCTTAGTATTCAATTTCATTTTGTTTGTAAAATGGAAGAATTACTGATCTGAGTGTAATATGCAGCTAGTAAAGAAGTGATTGCTATGTACTGTTTGTTGAGATCTTTCACTCTTGACTTAAAAGTAGTGGTATTTGCTATTGTAAAATCCTCATTTTTGTGATATGTCTTTTCTTTGTGAAATCTGCTTTTCGGCATTTACTGTAAATGGCCATTTTCAGTTTATAGTTGTGACTAGCTTCTACATCAGGTTTCTCAACTTCAGCTGTTTCCCCATTTGGGGCAGGATAATTCTTGGGGGGGGCACTGTCCTTGTACACTGTAGGCTATTTAGCAGCATCCTTGGCTGTTCTACCCACTAAATCCCAGTAGTACCACCTTCCCAGCTGTGACAATCAAAAATGTCTCCAGGAACTGCCAAATGCCAAGTGAACTGAAATTATGATTATACCACTGGTGACAAGCTCACTGCTTCACACGATGTCCGCAGTTTTTGAAGTGCTGTAGTACATTCTGTGATTCCAAGAACAAGGGCTTCATCCCATGACACTAGTTTTAATATTCCGGGCTGAACTCTAATTCCTAAAGACCGTTATCTATGGAAAATCAGGAGCTAGAAATAGGAAAATAGTATACATGATTTTCATTATTTTTCAATTTTCTTAATTTTGGGACATTTCCCCTCAAGTAAAGAACAGTTTAAAATATACTAATCAACACTTGGTTCTTTTTTTCATTATTTCTGTTTACTGGCAAATGTGGTCTCTTCTGCTCACACACTTATGAAACTAATTGTGTCTTTTAGTTGGATTTACTCATTGAGTTTCCGTTATCTGCTTGAAAACAAATTTCAGCAGAAAGCCATCCCTCAAGGTTTACAGATTCCAGTAACATGGATCTATTATAGTGTATTTGCTTATTATATGATTAAGATTAACAAACACACCTCTTAAGAGTCATGTCTTCTATTAAGATTCCTACTGAGCAAAAAGCTTGGTAGACAGAGGTTAAAATCTAAAGAATATAGATAAGAAGGAACCTATATTCTTTAAATTGAGTACCTACCCTAAACTTAAATTTAGGGCTCAACCCCACAAATGAGGATCTATTTTAAATACTATCACTAAAAACTATAAATGTACATTATTTTTTTCTCCTCTTCTTCCGTATCTCCCCATCACCACCAATTTGTCAGTGATACCGGGAAAGACTCTACAATCTTTAGGTATTCCACATGATTTGTTTGTACTAGAAAGAGTGACTATGTACTAAAGTGCTTTATCTCTCTTAACCACATCAGTACATTATAAAAATTTTTTTAAAAAGAAGTTTCAAGTTCTTGTGAGGGGAAAAAAGATTAAATATAAAAAATTTAGGTTACTATTATTATTAAACAAATTTAACCAAGAATCAAGAGAAATACTTTCCCTCTTGTCTTTTTCCTCCCCTATCTCTCTTTTTTATAAAAAAGAAAAGTGCAGTCAGAGAGAAGGTGAACAAACAGATGGGAGCTGCTGGGTGGAGGCACAGGAGATGTTACCAGCTGCTAGTGATAATGCACAAACATGTGCCTTAAGAGTTCATCAGCTGAAGGTCTCAGTTTGGCCTCTACAAAAATCCGTTTGAGGAAGTCTCGAGTATAGTCTGAGACATGAGGTGGCAGCTTTGGGTTTGTTGGCTGAGTGGCAATCTTAAAGATGGCAGCCATTGCTTCAAATTCAGCCCATGGAGGTTTTTCAGTTAGCATTTCTACTACAGTACACGCGACACTCCTAAAAAGAAACAAAAAGAAATACATTACAAAAGCAGTAACATTAGGAAGAAAACTGCTTAGCCAGAAAATAAGAAACAGGAGTGAAGTTCATAAATATTTAAATATGACTTGATTCAAGTTTCAGGTTTCTTTCAAGGTTGTAATCAGGGCTGCAGATGCACCTCAGCCGTAGAACACGTGCCTTGTGTGTGCGAAGCCTTGGGTTCCTTCCCCAGTACTGAAGGGATGGGGTGGACATTGTAATGACATAAAACTGTAATTTATATATGAAAATCAGTGGAAATATACCACAATTTAATTAGTGTCACTTAACCTATATGTTACACAAAAATGTTATTCATTATTTTTGTCCTACATAATTTTACAACCTGACCTCAAAAATAATTTTTGTCTTCATTTTATAAAGAATACAAATATTAGAAATTGCCTTCAAAAATACAAAAAGTTTGCCCTCTAATACTTAAATATTTCTTAAAATTTTTTCTGGGTAGGAAGTAGCAAATGTTCTAAATTAAATTTTTTTAGGGGGGGCTGGGGATCGAACTCAGGGCCTTGTGCTTGCAAGGCAAGCACTCTAACCACTGAGCTAAATCCCCAGCCCTCTAATTTAAAATTATTAAGTAATTTAAAGACTGAATTTTAAGAAACTGCCAACAAAGATTAAATTTTCAAAACTTTTTCACGGAAATAAGATAGCCATCTAAAAGCTGATATTTGCTTAAGACAAAAATCCTTCCTAAAGAAGTGAAGAACCAGGGATTGGGGATTTAGTTCAGTTGTAGTAAAGCACTTGCCTAGCAAGCACAAGGCCCCGAGTTCAACACCCAGCACCAAAAAAAAAAGAAGTGAAGAATTGGTCCTTGCAGTTTCAAAAGTTCAGAAGAGAAATAAAACCAGTAATTTCAATCCTGGATGGCATACATAAGGTGGCAGGTCAGTTCCCAAACAAACCTCACTTCAAAACCTACCAGATATCTGCTTTCCTGCCATAGCCTTCTCCACTGATGACTTCAGGGCTCATCCAGTACGGTGTCCCTGTGACAGACTTCATTCCTGTTCCTGAGAGGCAGATGGTCTGAAGCCGCTTGCTGGCACCAAAATCTCCTAGTTTAACGTTGCCTGTTGAATCTCGCAGGATATTTGCACCTAAAAATAAGAAAAGAGCCTCATTTCGCTTTTTTTACTGGCCTTCTGGAATACAGCACAAAAGAACAATGTCAGAGAATTTTCTGCCGAACCGGGTTAACTTTCATCTTTCCAAGCAAGACCC
Organism: Hystrix cristata; assembly: GCA_004026905.1. Lineage (NCBI taxonomy): Eukaryota > Metazoa > Chordata > Mammalia > Rodentia > Hystricidae > Hystrix > Hystrix cristata. The sequence goes on along the minus strand of PVJO010021891.1, from coordinate 5,045 downwards.
GGCATACGCTAGTCACACAACAGATGTGCCCTAAGAATTTGCTGCATGAATACTGAATTTTCCATCAGTGACTAATGACCTAGGAAGGTTCTTGCACTGAAAAGGCCCGGGGGTGGGAGCAGAGGTGAACAGAAGAGGCGGGGAAGGGGCTAAGAACGAAGCCTGGTGAAGCACCAAGAAAGCACTAGCAGGTTCATGGGCGCTGTTTCTTTATCATGAAGCGAGAAGCATCTGACTGAAGAATTTCCCAGAGAAGTCATGTTTCCCCAGAAACTTCCTGAGGGACCTTCATAAGTGAAAACTTCTAGCACTTTCTCCTCATTGCTTACTCATTATTTTAAAGTTTTCCTTAACACTGTTTTGCTTTATATTGAGTTTATTTCTCAATTTCTATCTATATTTAAAATGTCTTTTTCAGGGGCGATGCTGGGGATTGAACTCAGGGCCTTGCACTTGCCAAGTAAGCACTCTACCACTGAGCTAAATCCTCAAACCCTACATGTCTTCTAAGTAAGCTTCAAGCTTTTCATAAATTCTGAAATTTCATTTACTTTTATGAACACTTTTAGACAGTTTTAGACTTACGGAATTGTTGCAAAGATAGGACAGAGTTCCCATGGCCCCTAAACTCAGTTTCTCCTATTTTAAATATCTTATATGAGTATAGTACATGTCATAATTAATAAAACAATGGGGATATACTATTAATTGAAGTCCCTGTTTTGTAAAGATTTCAATTTTTCTTTTATCTGTCCCAGGATTTCCCACTACATCTAGTCATGGTGTCTCTTTAGCCTTCTCCTAGATGTGATGGTTTCTCAGACTCTCCTTCTTTTTTGATGGCCCTGACATTTTGAGGGAGCAGTGACCAGATTTTTGTAGAAAGTCTTTTACGCACGATTTGTCCTGTGCTTTTCATGCTTAGGCGGGGGTTACAAGCTTCGGGAAGGAAGGCCAGAGGTAAAGTAGCACTGTCATCACACGACATTATGGGCACATACTGTCAGCATTAGTACTGCCGTCAACGTGGACCGCGACCACTTGGCTCAAGCAGTGTTTGTCAGGTTCGCACTGTGAAGTCCCTGCTCCCCCTTTCCATGCTGTACTCTCTGGAAAAAATTTACTGTGCGGAGCCTACAATTAAGTAGAGGTCCATGCGCTGGGCTGAGCGCCTACATAAATTATTTGGAATTATTCTGCAGGGGAGATTGTCCCCTCTCCTCTAATTATTAAATCATTTATATCACTCTGAATATATGGTTATGTATTTTATACTTCAGGTTATACTCCAACATTACTTTACTTTGCTATTCAGTTTGTACCCGCTTGGCCTCTGGGAGCGCCTGCCACAGACTCTTCTCTTTGCCATTCACCTATCATTTTCTTCTTGTTTGTTTTTGTTTTCTGGGTTGTTTTGAACTTTCTGGCAGAAGAGTACCAGGATCATTTTATGTATCTCCTGCTTAAGTCCCAGGATGAGCCATTTCTCCAAGGAACCTGGGTTCATTTTAGTAGAGAAGGGTATTAAAAACAAGATTTACATTGTAGGCTTGTTTTTTATTCTCTATTTTCCCCCTTACATTTTAAATTATTTTTTGTTTGTTTGTTGGCAGTACTGGGGATTGAACCCAGTGCTTCTACTAAGCCACATCCCCATCCCTTTCTTGTATTTTAAGATATGGTCTCGCTAAATTTCCCAGGCTGGACTCAAACATGCAATCCTCCTGTTTTGGACTCCCAGAGTGCTAGGATTATAGGCATGTACCACCACACCCAACTCGACTCAATATTTTTTCTAGGACTGTATGTCTAGTTCCTGCCTTTAACAAGTATTTCTCTTCTCAACTTTAGCCTTTTCTATAACTACCTATTTTTAAATAAGCTACTTTTTATTATCTAATTTTTGTTTATTTTTGAGATACTCCAGGCTGGCCTTGAACTATGTACCCCAGGCTAGCCTCTAACTTGTATCAGCCCTCCTCCCTCAGCCTCCCAAGTGCTGGGATTACAGGTGTACACCACCACACCCAGCTATAAATTTTTACATTTTATTTTAGTACTTATTTTTAGGTCTTGTATAACAATAAACACATTTTGCATTTTTTAGTCTTCTTATCCCATTTTTAAATTTTTAAAATGTTTTCTATGAAGGAAGATGAATAGTGGGGAAAATCTGTATTATAGACTGGAAAAAATATAGACTCTCTCACTCCACCATGAGCTTCTTCCAAGGTCCCAAAGTCCCTCAATCTAGCCAATGATGGTTCTCAAAAGTCCCTCTCCAGGGAGTACAGGATCCATTTTCTGCATACCTTAAGCCTAAATGTGCTACACTATCAGTAATCTGCTTAAATAGCACTCTTTTTAAAAACATTTCCTACCATTCAATCTTAAAGGACTCTATCGGAAAAGCTACCATCTCTATTTAATCAGTAGAAAGATAACAAGCCAATTTCTGTTTTTCTTTTGAGACAAGATCTTACTGTGTTGTCCACGCTGGCCTCAATCTCCTCTGCTCAAGTGACCCTCCTGCCTCTGTCTCCTAAGCAGCTGGAACTACAGGTGTACCTGGCTTAACAGCCAGTTTTTACTGATTACAGGCAGGTAAAGAAGCATCCCAGGAAGGGATTCTGAAGATTTGTTAAGATTCAGGTTCATTTTTTTGGAGGGGGCAAATAGGCAAATACAGGAACAGCTCTCTGTGGGGAGAAATCATCAATGTTTATCCACGAAAGTGGCTGGGGAGAAAATGGGTAGCCGGGGGTGTGTGTGTGTGTGTGTGTGTGTGTGTGTGTGTGTGAGACTTGTTTTGGACCAGTTAAAAGTTATTAAGGGGACTTTACAAACATACACAAAAATAGAAAGATCATGTATGTACCCAGCCCTAACATCCACCTGCACAATGCTGCCCAACCATACTGGCATTCTCTCCCCCTTCCATCTCACAGTGCTGGAAGAAAATCAACATATCATGAGCAATTAAAAGTCCAGTAAGTATCTTTAAAAGACAAGGACTCTTATCACACCTAAAAAGATGAACAATAATTTATTTTAGTATTATCATAGTATGTATTCAATGTTTTATGCACAAATACCAAAAAAAAAGACAGACAGACAGACCAACAAAACAAACCAAATTAGGTTCACACAATGAGCCTCACTGATGTGTATTTAAGTCTTTCCTAACCTAAAAGACTCTCTACTCTCCATTTTTCCCCCTTTGCTATTTATGAAGAAACTGCTATTTGCCTATAGTTTTCTCAGAGTCTAGATCTTCCTGGCTATATCTAGAGGGGTCATTTTAACATGCTCATCTGCCCTATAAAAAACATGTTATAATTTGACAGCTGATTCTGAAGATCTGGTGAGATTCAGGTTCACTTTTTTGGTGGGGGCGAAATTGGGTGATGCTATATTGTAGACTGTCTCTATGCTAGTCATGTCAACAGCTGTTAATTTTTTCCCTTACCCATTAAAAGTTGTTTATTAATATAGGGAAATACTGAAAAAGTAAAAAGCAATACAGTAGAAAACAAATGTCCTATCTTGCCATTTGGTGATAACCACTGCTAATCACATGAAAATTTACCTTCTATATCATACTTAAATTTTACAAACTTGAGATCATATTGCACATCTACTTTTATGTCTTTTCTCCCTCATCAATACATTTGCCCTACAACGTTTTAAAATCACCTGCTTCCATGCTCCTCAATTGGTCAAAGTGCTATCACTCCTTCCGGCACGATGGAAGAAGATTCGTGCAGAAGGTTGCTGTTCTGCCTTGTACCTAGAGTCCCCCTAAAACGTCATGCACTCAAAGGGGAGGCTTTGGGGAGGTGGCTGGTGTAGGGTGTGTGATACCTGGATCAGTCAGTTAGCACAGTTCCGGGTGTGGCTGAATGGATTTACAAAGAGGGAAGCCCCACACTGGGTGTGGGTGGCACATCACTGTAGCTAACTTTTGAGTGCTTCCTAGGTTCCAGGCACTGCTTTAAGTAAAGCACATGCATTAACTCATGTAATCCTTGTAAGGATCCTCATGTAAGAATGAAGAACTGAAGCACAGAGACTAGGTGACTTGACCAAGGTCACAGAGTCATAATAAAGCCTGAATCTGAATCAGGCTGCCGAAGCCCCAACTATTAACCACTCCCTTATAATGCCTATGCAATATGTGTGAAAACATGGTCTCACTTATATGGTCTTTTGAACTTTATTGATCTGTGGACCCCAAAGTGGAGCTACTCATATGTGGAAACCTGAACATCAAAATTGGTCTGATGGGACACTGACAAGAGTCCATGAGAAATTGCAAGAACTGTTTTAGATACATGAATTTAAATGTTAAATGTCTTAACCACATCACTTGTTTCATTCATAAAGAACTGTGTAAAGTAAAAAGTACCTCATTACTTACCTTTGATATCTCTATGCACAATCATATTACTGTGCAAATAATGGACACCCTCCAGAATCTGACGTGTGTATTTCCTAGTCACATTCTCAGTAAGAGCTCCGTATGCTTTTAATTGGTCCTTAATTGAGCCCTAGGATAAAAGAGAAGAGCAGCAAAAATTGAGATATGGTTTGAAATGAAAACTGGTATTAAATCTTTATTTTTAAGAGAGTCCTAGTTCATGACTGGGAGGCTGTATTTGGAGAGGGCAGGAACTGTCAGTGATGATATAACATGCCCATGCAATTTAAAATAAAAGTCATCTACATTCTCTGACTGCAACTGTGAGAAAGTATGTGTCATAGCTGACAAGAAGCCATTAAAACTGTTTTGACTGATGCACTCGTTTCTATGAGCATGTTGGTTCTAACTACCTCCTATTGTTGCAACTGTTTTACAAAATTCTCCAGTACTTTTATCTTGCTTTTTTTTTTGCCCTGAACATGTCTTTGTTTTACCTATTAATCCCTCCAAGTATGTCATACCTGAATTTATTTTGTTCTTACTCTACATTTTAAAGCAGACTTGTGTTGTACTGACATCTACTGATTTCTGACTCAGGAGAAAGAAAGGGTGGGTATAATGA
>PVJO010021890.1:0-29063 GCA_004026905.1 Hystrix cristata | reverse complement strand
TCCTTCCCTCCCTCCCTCCTTCCTTCCTTTCCTCCTTCCCTCCTTCCCTCCTTCCTTCCTTCCCTCCTTCCCTCCCTCCTTCCCTCCTTCCTTCCCTCCTTTCTTCCTTCCCTCCTTCCCTCCTTCCTTCCCTCCTTCCTTCCCTCCTTCCTTCCTTCTTGTGAACAAAACTTCAGTGAACGCTGCTGCTGAGAACCATCCAATGGGAAGGTGACTTGTAAAAACATGACAATGTGTCCTCATCCACCTTGTTCACCAGATCTGGCACCATGTGACGTCTGGTTCTTCCCTAAAGTCAGAATAGTCATGAAAAGTAAATATTTTGAATTAATTCAGGGCATCAGAGGAGCCAGAACAAAGCAGCTAAAGACATGAAGGGAGACGTTCAGAACTACTTCAGAAAGTGGCGGGAACGATGGGATAAATGTGTCTGGACAAAGGGAGTGTTTTGATGGGATTCACGGCACCGTGTCTTTCACTGTAGTATTTCTAAAAAATGTAAACATTCATTGTACTTTTCAATCGCACCCCTCGGGCCCTCGGGGATCCCTCTCCCAGACCCGCCTAGGTCACTCAGCCCCTCTGCCATCTTCCCGCAGCTGTTACCAGCGAGGCTTCTCCTGAGCTTATGAGAAGAAAGTGGACTGTGGCGAGGGCCTGGCCGCCCAGGCGACGCCCGCACCCCGCTGCTGCTCACCCTGACAGGCCCGGCCAGCCCGGGGGGGACTGGGGAAGAGGGAGGAAGAGGCAGCCTCGCTCTGCAGGGAGCGGGGAATGCTGCTGAGACCCAGCAGGCCCACCCGGCAGAGGCCCAGGCGGTGCCGGCAGCAGGACCCTCCTGCGGTGTCCCCGGCTGACCAGAAGCAGCGGGCTGCTCTGTGTCCGTCTTCTTGTCCAGCCACACGACGCGGGGCTCTGTTCAGACGGGCTTTCACCCAGGGACGGTGGTTAAAGAGGAAAACCTCCCACGGACAGCGGCTGCTCCTGGCCACTCCGCTCTCTGCGTTCTCATCGGGCAGTGAGTTAAGAAATGGGAAGAACCCGAGCTCTCCGCTTCCCTTCCACGGGGGCCGCGGGGTGCGGTAACCACACGGGCAGTCAGCTCGAGCTCGGACACAGAGGAAGGACCGAAGTCTGCGTGGGACAGATCCGCACACGGGCCGGGTCGGCCACTGGGCCCTGCTCCCGCCGGGCTGGGGTGAGGTGTACTGAGTTTAATGTTTACATTGTTTTCTTTACAGAATAGGATACATTATAGTTCAAAATTAAAATGTTCATCGTGGCTTTTCGCAAAGTAAAGAAATATCAGTGAGGAAATTCACACTAAGAGCCGCATCTTCTACCACTTTTCAAAGGCCTCACTATCCTACGAGGGCTTCATTAATCTCAGGTTTATGAAAAAGGTAATATTTCAAAATTGTAAAACATGAAGTAGGCTCAGACATCCAACATTTGCATATAAATAGAAAACTCAGATCCACACTGCTAGGAAATAATGATTTTCTACATTTTTCATACAATTTTCAGTAAATTAGCCTTTAAGAATATCTTTGTCATGTAGATTGATTTTTTTTGCTTCCTATTTAAACAATGAAAATGAATTTTTTTCCCCAAAGAAATAGCTTTGTGAGACAGTTGAAGTCAGTTAAAACCTTTGTTTCTAAGTGCTGGGCAAATGGAGAGGGCCGCACATGATGCCCCCTTCCCCTTTACCTCACCCTCTGGAGTGGTATCCATGGGTGGCCCTGTCCCCATCAGAGGCCAGTCACCCCTCCAGGGACTCCTGGACCCGCTGCGCCTCTCTCTCCTCCATGTTGCCTCTCTGGGTGTCTGGCCTGGACAACTTGGAGGCCGAGAATTCTCCCCGGTTTGTGCCTCTCTCCCCTGTGGGTGCAGCCTGCCATCTTTGACCCGTCGTGGGCAGTAGCTGGAATTTTTCTTCAGGTCCCCTCCCCGTGCTGGTTCTGTGTCGCTATAATCAATGACTTTAACCAACGCCGATGTATCTTCTTGCCTTTCTGCTTCGTGGGTCTGGAGTCCAGGCCCTGTTCCCTCTGCCCTCGTGGCCTGCACTCTTCGCTGCAGCCTGGGCGGGATCTACTTCGACTCATTCACGTCCTTGGCGGAAGTCGGTTGTTTGCCACTGAGGGCTGAGGTCCTATTACTGCTGGCTGTCAGCTGGGGGCCCTCAGCTTAGGACAGCACCACCGTCTTGTACGTTCATTCATCCTTCCGGCGGTGACAGACCGGGTCCGTCCCATGCTCTGAATTGCTCTGCTGTTGCTGTTTTTTCTTCTTCCAGCTCAAGCACGTTGCCGCTTTTGGGTGGGATTACACTTGTCTCTCATGGAAGGCTGAAGGTCCTCTCTCTGTCTCCCATCGAAACCCTTAACTCCATCCCCAGAGCCCTTTGGGTCATCGAGCGTGCCTATTCTCGGGTCCTGGGAACAGGGGAGGGGACATCCTGGGTGGGGTCACTGTGCCTGTCACACTCCCCCACATAGCCTGGCACCCAGATCCTACGCATTTAGCGAAGCATGACCCAGGTACTTACGTTTCAAAATGCGATCTGTGTGGCTCGGCGTCCATGAGAGCTGTTGGCAGAAATCCAGGGTGGGGATTGGAGGACATCTTTCACTGCCAGGAATCCTGGGCACGCTGGAGTCGCACTGTCCAGCAGGGTGAGGGGGCCGCCGGTCCTCGGTCCAGCCCACTACCATTCCTGGGGGCTCAGGCTTCAGGCCGTGGCTTCTACTCGGAGGTGAGCTGCCCTTGTCCTTTCAAGCCAGAGGCCTCTATCGAGGGCCGTGAAGTCCGCCTTCCCGGGCAGGTGACCACCTGGCCACATTCAGTGTGCTCGGGTGCAGGGAAGAAGTTAGGAGGAGCCACAGTCCCCCTCCTTCTTCTACAGGAAGGGGCCTTTCTGGGAGAACTTGCTTTGCAGCAAGAGTTCTGTAGGAAGCCAGCATTGCACAGGTTGAGCCCGGTTTGGTCTTGCGCAGCACACAGGGAGAGGACTCGGGGTGTCCGGGAAGTAAGCGTGGCGCCACTCAGGCCAGGGGGCACGTTTGCTTTCGGGTATGAGAGGTGTCTCCATCACTTTCTTGCCTCGCTGTCAGAACACACCCACAATGTAAAAGAAGAGGTTGCTTCCAGTCGGAGGTCAGCTGGCTTTGAGGAAGGAAGGCGGGGTGGGAGGGTCTGGCGGAAGGAAACAGCTCACAGCATGGTGGTCGGGGAACAGGGGCAGCACAGTCAGTAAGCAGGCCCCACTTCTGAAGAGCCGCCATGCCCATGATCCGGTCCCTGCATAGCCCTGCTTTGGAACTTTTCCGGGACGTCCAGATCTAAGCCACCTGGCCAGCAAGCAGTTCCACTGTCTGCGTCTGTCACAGAAGTTTATATCCCAAAAACGTTCCCTTGCAGAATGTAGGAGGGAGACACCCAGGTGGATGGAAGATGCTGACTATCGGTAATGAAACTGTGGGTTTCATTTTAGGCTCTTGTAGTTTTCTCCCAAATAATTATTATGCAATATTTACTTTCATTGAAAATACAAATTATAATTCCACAAGTCACACAAGTACATAGATATCTTCATAGTATAGAAAACGCTTATAATGTCATTTTAGTGGGAAAAGGAGGGACTGGAATTCTATCTGTGGGATCCCTTCATGCTGGGAAAGCCTGGCAGCACAGAGGCCAGCACATTGAATTGTGGTTACCTTGGTATGGTGAGAACTAAGGGTTTCTGCATCTTCTTCCTTATTTTTCCTTATATCCCATTCCATCACCCAAACAATGGAGGTGTAGTATTTCTAATTAGCAAAAATATACGGTCCCCTCTACAAAAGGACAGAGAATGTCATGAATGTCCCACAGTTGGGGTTTGTACGGAGCCCCAGAGTGTGTGCCAAGCAGGAACCTTGGAAATCAGCACATCTGGCTCCAGGGGCTTCCTTCCCTTCCTTCTCCCACTCTGTCCACCCTTCTCTTTTACTGAGGGACGTAAAAACTTTCCCATCAGATGGGCACCATGGATTAGGAAAGCAAAGATACACAAAGTCCACAAACTGCCAAGTCTTTCACTTCCAGAAAAAGACACTCACTAAACCCAGCACTAGCCCTTATCACCACCAATCTTCGTGTCTCTCCAAGCATCGCAAGCTGGCGGGCTCCGGCAGACCTGGCCTCTCGGAGGTGTGAGCCGGGACTTACTGACACACGTCAGGCTGTTGGTGGGCATCTCTCAAGCTCTGGTCTTGCTGAACATTGGGTGTGTGACTCAGTCCCAACGCGTGGCTCCTCTGGGAGCAGAGGGCTGTGCACTGTACTGGGAAGGAACTTCTCCAGCCTGGAGAAGCACGGCACTGAAGACGCAGGGCCCCTGGTCGCCACTGGTTTAAGCACACCTGGTGTTCAGTTATCAGACATCGCCATGAAGATGAGGATGCTAATTACTCTACATTTTATGCTGAGATTGCACGAAGATTTCAGCACATGAGGAATGTGGCCGAGTGTCTCTTCTCCTGTCTCTGATAATGTCAGTATTTAACTTTGCTTATGACTAATGAGTTGAATCCAAAGAACATGCATCAAGGCTCTCATACAAAGAGAAAAACAATTATTAGGAGACCTCTAAAATTATCAAAATGAAATATTTAATCTGGCTTTTCCATGTTCTTACACGTATCCATACCTGGCCTCAAATGCACACATTTTATCATGTATGTGTTTGAGGTTGCATTTGAAGGGGATCAACTAAATTAGTTTCTGTTGAACCAAATGATTTCTGCCATGAATTATGCATCATCTGTGGAAGCTACAAAACCTAAAAGTACAAATAAGTAAATGTCACTTTGGAATTTTCCTCAAAGAACATTCTGATTTGAAGCACACTATGGACATAAATACTGTGAGTATTCTCTTAAATGTCAAAGAATGCAAAATTTATACTCCATGTAAATCTCTCTCTCTCTCTCTCTCTCGCTCTCTCTCTCTCTCTCTGTCTCTCTCTCTCCTGGATCCTCATGTACTATTCATGAAGCTTAGTACTAGTTAATGGGCTTGGAAAATTCAGTCATCTTTGTTCCACGATTTCTAAATGTGAATCCTCATTTTGCTGGTGTGACTTATGGGCTAAATTATAGCCCACCAGCGACGCAGAACAAGGCCTAGAGTTCATTTTATCTGTAATGTATCATCCAGGACTTGCTATCAATAATTATATTAAACTCATCTTTATACAGAGCAGGGAGTAACTGAATTCTAAGTTCTTGGCCTTTCTGAGAATCCTGGAATGAAAAAATTCTCAATATTTGAGAGATGTTTATTAATTTAGGCTTAATAGTCAGAATACCACACAGTGTCTTCCTGATATTATACTTTTTGTCCTCTAAGAACTGTGCTTGATTAGAGGTCCAGGCATCAGGAAGGCAACCTGAGCAACCAACTCGGCAGGTCAATGAGCTGCAGCATTTACCAGGGCAGCCACGTCCTGAGGAAGCAGCAGCTGGGTTCCTGGGGGTGGAGGATGGGAGGATTTGGCAGAGAGGTCACCCTGGTATGGGCAGGGGCTGAGGCAGGACCACTCTCTGCACACATGCCCGCACAGTTGCCAGTGAGTGGCTGATGTGTGGCCAGACAGGGTCTTGCTGAGCGGGGGCTGAGGCAGGAAGATGAGAGCAAGAGCGTTTGCCTTGAAAAGCCTGTCTGCCTCTTTGTTCCCTTCATTGGAGGTGATGCAGGTTTGTATTTTGGAGTTTAACTACATTCAGCAAGCATCGCCCTTCCTGGTGGGTGCTTCTGGGTTCTGACCAGTGTCTTTCATTGTGTAATGCTTTCACCACCACAGCATGGTAAATGACTATCACTCTCCAATTCTCTCCTGTCCTTTCATACTCAGTATTTAACCCCACTGCCAGGCCTGACAACTGCTAATAGGCTTTTTGTTCCTGTAGTTGTACTTCTTCCATAATGGCACATCAGTGGAGTCCTATAATGTGGCACTTTTGAATCTAGCCTTTTTGACACATCAAAAAGCATTCTGATTTATGTTCCTAGTGCCTTTGGTACTTTTGAGGGCTGAGTACTATTCCACTGCTTACACACAGAGCAGTTCGTCCTTTATCAGATTACAATCTCTTGAGCAGCTCCCAGTCTTGTGAGATTAGCAAAGAAGCCACTAGAAATGTCCACCTACAGGTTTTGGTGGGATCACATATTTTCATTTTTCTTGGGTAAATGTCTAAATTAGCCTTGTGGGACTACAGGATGAGCACATGTTGGACTCTACTGGAAAATGCCAAAGGACTCCCCAAAATGTCCACGTAGTTTCACACATATCGGCAGTGTACTAGAGGTCCAGTTGCCTTGGGTCTTCTCCAGCACTTGGTATTGTTATTCCTCAACAATATTCTAAAAGAAGAGCCATGATACTGCTTCATGATTGCACTTTGCTTTTCCCTATGTTAAGGGACACTTTTTACTGCCAAGTTGTATCTTTTCTATCAGAATGTCCAAGTATTTTGCCCACTTTTATTATAAATTTTGTTTTTCTATTATTCAATATTACAAGCTTTTAATGTTGTCTGCATATAAGTCATTTAAAATAAGCTTTGGGAAATATCTCCTCCCAGTCTGTGGCTTGTCTTTTCATGTCCTTCTTAAAGCAAAAAGAATTATGATTTATCCTTTTTTCCCTTTTATGGATCATGCTTTTGGTGTTTTATCTCTGAAATATTTATTGACTTGAAGGTCACAAAGACTTCAGGTTTACGTTTCATATCTGGGTGATTAAACATGAAGATTATAAAATGCAAAATATAAAAAGCACAAAATATAAAGTGAATAAAAAGAGACTGATTTCTGTTGAGCATCGTTTCCTCTTCATCTTACCAGGGCATGGCAGTGAGTTTGGGTCTTGAGTGGGACTGCAAGGTGCGTGTTTCTGGTGGCAGCTAGACAACAGTGTTTGTTGCCCAGAGCCGCAGCCCCAGCGTCCCCTCTCTATCCTGCAGTGCCTGGCACACCCTGTCACTTGTCTTCCCTTTTGACTTGCATTGTGCTAGTGAAACAATATGTGGCGTCTGCCTGGTGCTAAAGATCTTCCTGAGAATGCGAGTGGTCAGAGCTGTTCATAGAGAACCCATCTCCATTATCTAACTTACAGGAAAGAGGGAAAAGAATTTAAAGATGTACTTTGTCGAATTTGGTCTCCCCCAGATTCGTGTGATGGAACCCTAACCTGCAATGTGACAATATTTAGAATGAAGTCTGGTAAGGGGGTAGTTCAGGCTGAATGAGGTCCCCAGGGTGGGCCTGGAGTGGCAGGGGTTTTGCCCATATAGTGAGAGGGAGAGCACAGAGTCCCCCATACCCCCACGTGAGGGCACAGGAGGAGGACACAGCGGGGAGAAGGTGACAACTTCCTGAGGATGAACTTCAGCTTGCGGGGAATCCTGTTTTACTCATGCTATCATGCCTGGGCACCCCAGAGACAGCACTCAGGAATCCTAAGCCTTCAGCCACCAGAAGGGCTCTGCAGAGTCCTTCTCTGAAGGGCCAGAAAGTGTCACAGGCTTTGCAGACCACAGTCACATGCAGACTACAGATGACATCCTTGGAGGCAGGGTGGGGACCATTGCTCAAGCACAGGAGCTACAACCACCTGCCTGGTCCTTGTCCTCCTATTTACCTTCACCAGTCCTCAGCCGTACACCATCACCTTTATTATCTGTGATTTTTAAATGAAGATTGAAAAGTGCAAACAGATTGCACAGTTATTCTGTCACATATCCTGTAAGGAATGGAGGTGGGTTTAGTCTTTATTTCCATTTCTCGGGCACCAGCGTTGTGCCCAGAGTTGGGCTGAGTGCAGAGCACCGGAGGTGGGTGCCACGCACTTCCTACTTGCAGAGAGCTCACACAGGCAGGGACAGAGCTTCTGGGGTGCCCCCTGCCACCCAACCCCAGGCTTGCTGAGGGCGGGGTCTGTGTCCATGCAGCACCTGTAGCTAGGGCTTGGTGTGCTGATGGCCCAGGAGTGAGGCGATGGGTGACGCCTTGTGAAGTTACATATGTGCACTATGACATGCTACCCGCACTTGGGGCTTCTTGGACAAGTAGCTGTAACCAGGCTAAGACAGAGTGAGATAAACACAGCTCTAAAAGCACAACCCGAGGTGTGGCCTGAGTGGGCAGAGCTGGGCCTGGCCTGCAGGGACAGCTCTCCCTGCCCAGACAAGGTGCGGCGAGAGGCAAAGGGATGAGGCAGGATGGGAGGCTGGAGTCAGCCCTTACCATTTCCGGTTAATTGGCTCTCCAGAGAGCAAATACTGTCATAGAATGGATTTATTTTAACGCATGATTTTGTTGTAGCTATTTCTTTTTGTCACTGATGGATGTTTCTAAATATTGGGATAAATGATAAGCAAGAGCAAGATTGTTCATTTTTAAACACACCCAAATGTGCAAACCAGTTTATCTAAGATCCTGGTACATTAAAAAGAAAGAAGTACCCAAACAAGGTTACAGAAAAATGGGACACAGTTTGAACATTTGCGTTTAACAAATTAATTATTGTGATACAAAAATAAGATGCTATCTAGCTGTGAAATAATTAAAACCATATTTAAAATTTTTAGTAGCTAATTAATCAAAATATTGAGCAAGTTTATGTATTGCACATCTGAGCAGAATCTGGATGTGATTTAAAGATCGCAGCGAGGTGCCTTCACCAGCCCTACACATGTACCCATGAGGCCGAAGGTGCAGGAACCCTGAGTCGGTATATTTCATGTCCTAGAATCTCAGGACTTTGTGGTCGAAAGATCCCTCCTTTTCCCTCCACTCATTCAGATTCGTGTCCTCACAAGTAATATTGTCTGAGTGCACCGATCTCATCCAAGGAACTGCTCAGCGGACGGTGCTTCCCTCCCAGCACTGCACAGGTCCGCACTCGGCAGCATTGGCCCCGGGCAGCCCACAGACTGGGCGTGTTTATTTGCTCCAGACTGTTCTGAAATGATCACCACGGCGCCCACCTCCGACCACACACTCACGCACTGTGTCGCCGTGTTTATAATTGCCGGGAAGGGTTTTTGCAGAGGAATTGCACTTTTATGGGGCCAGAAAAAGAGCTGGCCTGACCTACATTTCATGTGTCACCTTTTGTATTTTTCTGCCACAAATGCAAAAGTCTTAGAGTAATTTAAGATCATGCTGAGTAGTGAAATTGAAAGAGCTAAATGGCAGATTATTTACTCTTTCTGTTCTAACTAAATAGACTGAAGAAATTGGGGAAATTTTCTAATGCAAAATAGCAAGTTCCAGAAGGAGACAGAAGAGCATGTGTTGTTAAGTAGCAAAGTAGGTGAGTAAGAGGACGTGATGGAGTCCGTCTGGGTCTCTTCCGACTGGGAGAGTCCTGAGAGGCAGCTCTTTGTAGAAACCTCCGCCTGACTTCCTTTCATGTGGCAGCTGGGCCAGGACTGTGTGTGGAGGGACAGCAGCCCCAGCTGGGGCTTCGGCGTCTCCAGGGGCTCAGGAGCAGAGCAGGTGTGGTCCCTGCCTTGATTTCCCTAAGCCTCAGTATGGAGGACTGTCCTGGCTGTTGTCACTTTCCCTCAAGGTCACAGGGATTCAATGGCAAGATCGTCCCGAGTCCAGCCCGGTGACAGAGCAGCCCCTCAGTTTCCCTGGAGGAGATGGAACTCTCTAGGGGTGAGAAGAGCCATCCCAGGGCTCCCTGCCTGCAGGAGAGCTTGGGTCTTGTGTGGGGAGGGGTCAGAGAGACAGGGGCTTCCCTGCCCGGGCCGAGGTTCCCCTCGGAGCAGCCTGCTGGGGCACAGGAGCCAGTGAGCGGTGACCACACACACGGCCCTGTGACCTCCAGCGGGGCAAGGACCATCTCTGTGTCCCCCATCAGTGATAGAAGCAGGCAGTGGAGTGGGAGGAGCTGGAGCATGGCCTGGACAGGGTGTCCCAGGGTGCAGGGGTGTCCCCTGCAGCTCCTCATTCCCTGTCCCGCGGAAGGCGCCTGTCGGAGCCGCCCGGGCCCTAGTGTGCTTTCACCATGGATTGTGGTTTTGGTCAGGCCTCAGTGAGTGAAGGACATAAATTTTCCCTGTTTGGGGTGGTGACTGGACTGACCACGTCCCAGCAGCTCCTCGCCATCGCAGTGCTAGTGTTTCTGGCCAGCAGGCCTGTGATCGCGGAGGGGAAGCTGCCGTGGTCACCCGATGCTTGGCTATTGTGCTGGCGATAGGTGCCGTCGACCTCCTTGTACCAGGGCGGATGCCAGGAGGAGCGGCCGGCTGCCAGAGAAGGGTGTTTCCGGGGACAAGGCTGCAGGGCTGCTGGGCACAGGCTTTGTCGCCAGGTCCCTGCCTCAGAGACGCTATGCCCAGCCACAGCCCCTGCGCTGCCCTTCCTGAGACGTGTGCACAGATGCACATGTGTGTAGATTATCGTACCACACAGACTCGCCGATGTACACTATCACACACAATAACATACATCACACTCAGCTACACTGCTCACACACATACAGCCCATACACACCAACACACAGATGCACACCGCACACACATTTGCGCACATGCACGATATGCCACAGACTCACACACAAATGATCACACACACTCACATATACTGTGCCCACCCACATATACACGGCACCACACAGCACACAGGTTATGCATGCACACATTCATGCATATTTCAGAAGCTCACAGAGATGTGAACCATACGCATGCATGCGCACACATACACACACACACGCAGGTGTCACCCACTGCCCTGCACCCTGCCGAGGTGAGACAACCTTTCCTACATCTGCAAGGACGCTGTCCGCTTTCTCTGCTCCCACTCACACCTAGAATCTCAGGCCGCCCTGCAGGCCAGCTCTGACCTGCCCTGTCCTGCCTGCGAAGTCTGATAACCTCACATCCCTGTCGGTCCCGGGAGTTTGCTGTAGAAACATTTACATTTTATAGAATCAAATAATGACTGAACCGGAAGGGGGCATCTTTCAACACAGCAAAACGCAGCAGGGACTCCTTCCCTTCTGAAAGGCAGCAGCCACCTGTCTCTGACCTCTATCCAAGTTTTCAAGGACACCCGAGGATGCAGGAGATGACTGTGACACCAACAAGAGCTCAAAGGACTCACTCACCAGATCCCAGTCCTGGGGCTTGGTCGTTTGGCCTCCCTGTTATCCTAAAACATTTTTGTTTCCTTTTCACAGGTGAGTAAATTGAGGCACAGAGATGTCAAGTGTTACCCCAAACTGAACAGCTAGGAGACAGCAGGACCCAGATTCATGAGACACACAGTCACTCGGCGGGGTGGGAGGCGGCAGTGAGCTGAAGTCAGCGGGACGAGCGGGTGCGGGGCCAGGCAGGAGGTCGGCCCTCCTGAGCCCGGAAGCCAGCCTGGTGACATGGCGATACCAGTCACAGGTCAGGGTGGGATGCCGGGAGTGTGGAACAGACCTGACTGTGGGGAGCCAGGCTGTCAGAGATGCACGGTTGGTGGGGAAATGTAAACTCAGTGAACAGGAAAAAGTGGAAAATCTCCTGACCCTTCTAGAACCTACGTGACTAGAGAGCAGCCGCCCTAATGTCACAATTGTTTCTATCACTGCCCAGTCACACAACCCTCACAGACATTTTGACCCTGATGTGATTGTGCCCATACCTGGGGCTGCAGGGGACCCAGCTCAGCAGCCAAACTACAGCAAGCTTTTCCCTGCTCACCTTCTGATGAGTGTGAGGACCTATTTTAAATGTGATACTTCCATGAGTAGTAAAGGATTTATGCTGAGAAAAGAGAGTCACAGAAAATTTTAAGCAAGAAAAAACATTTAGGGATTTGGTCTGATTAACCAATTAAAAAAAGTGAAAGTAGAATAAATTAAGCAGAATTACATACACACACACACGCGGGCGCGCACACACACACACACACACACACGCGCCTGTCACAGAGAATATGGCAAATGAAGAACTCTACTCACTGGAGTACGAGTGAAATGATATCTTGGAACAAGAAAGGCAGATTTTTCTTCAACTCTCAGTCATATATTTAGAGAAAAAACCTGACTCTTCACCTCCTTGGTTTCATCAAGCACAAATCAGGTTGATTAAGTATTTGAATGTTCATTATGACATCATTCGTACATAAAAAGGAAGAGCTAGCACAACTTCATAAAGTGACACACGATAATACTCCACTCCTGGGGGGGGGCAACGCAAAAAGACTGAGCAGGCGGCCAGAACTAGGGTGTCCCGGGCCACCGTCTAGGAGGTTGGCAGGGCACGGGGCAGGGGCCAGGGGCAGGTGAGCAGGGCCACCATAGCTCTCACCATTAGAGAAGCACAAACCAAAGCAGCACTGAGGTTTCATCCTGTTCCTGAAAGAATGGCCATCATCAGGAAATCAGACGATTGCAAACGCTGGTGAGGCTGTGGGGAAAAGGGCCCTTCTACACCGTTAGTGGGAGGGAGAGAAAACTAGTACAACCACTGTGAAACCACCACGGAGGTTCTGCAAAAGACTAAAACTAGAAATTCCATTCGACCCAGATATTCCCCTTCCAGATATTTTCCCCAAAGAGTTAAAGATTTCGTATTATAGTGATCCATCCCACCCGTGTTTATAGCAGCACAACTCATAACAGCTGAATCTTGGAAGCAGATCGTGTCATCAATAGATGACTGGATAAAGAAAATGTGGCATTGATACATAATGGAGTACTACTCGGCTATAAAGAAGGAGAGATTTGAGTCATTTCTAGGAAAACAGATGCCCCTTGAGACCATAATGCTAAAATGAAATGAACTAAAATAAATGCTAAAATAAAATGACGCAGAAGGCTAAATATTACATGTTTTCTCTTATATAAGAAACCCAAATTATAAATAAATAGCAAAATAAAAGACAGATGATAGGAAACAGGACAGTGGGCCTTAAGCAGATGGGGAGAGGACCTAGGGATGGAGAGAAAGGAGAGGGAAGGGACGGAAAGTAAAAAGGCTTAAGATGAGACATGGATGCGTACAAACTCCTCACAATGGATGTGTCCATCATGTACTAACGAAGGGCTGACGAGTCCCTGTGTCTGTGGGCTTCATGCATCCGCCTGCTGAGTGAGTAACAAAGTCCACGTGTCAGGCAGAGCTCTGGCTCCCACCTCGCCTGGATGGGGGAGGCCAATCTTCCTGCTTTCGTCACTGTTTGGGACTTTTCAGTCTTGCATGTGGGGACAGCGGTGAAACGTGAGGGTCATGGGATCCAGGAGCAGAGACAGCACCCTCACCAAGGGGCCATCTTCACCTGGCTGCCTGTCTGCCACGGTCCTGGAGATTAATGAGCTGCGTTAGGCACTGCTTTCCATTTCCATTTCTTCAATGTGTTTAATCAGTTGATTTACTTTAAATGGAAATTTATTTAAATTCATTTGATCCAAGTAAATATAAAAATGAGTGTTACACATATCAGGGGAGGAGAAGGCTCATTTAATTATGTCTGGTCTGTTTCCTGGGAGCAGCGTGGCTCCCTTCCCCTGTGCAGGCGGACTCCGTCCCTTCATCAGCCTTCTGCCCCTGGAAGTCACCATGAGGCTAACCACACGCTGTGTGCACCGGCCGATGGCCCTGCCGAAGAGAGTTGGCAATGGTCTTGCTTGAGTAATCTCATAGTCTGCATGCACAAAATATTGAACTGCAGAAAATCCTGTGTTTGAATTTTCCTGCAATTTGTTGCCCAACTTACTCAACCAGCCAGGACGCTCTGGCTTCCTGCCTGAATGTAAGGCGGCAACCATTCCAGCACAGCCACTGGTTACTCAGCACCTCGCTCAGGTGTGGTCCAAAGTGCGAGGCTGACACTCAAGCAGGCCCCAAGCTCTGGGAGAAGTCTATTTATAACTTGAGCCTCTTGTAACCTTTAAGTTTTGATCTCAGGAATGGGTGAAAAGAATGAGCTTCCCCAAGCTCGCTTCGAATGGCCAGGGTCTTACTTGCCTGGAGGAGGGCGGGCATCTCAGAGGAAGTGGGAGAAGCAGGGGTCTCTTGCCCTCAGCCAGGCCTTCCCTGAGCTGGTGGAGATGATGTGCTTTGGCTGCTAGTAGAGATCTGAGACCGGGAAGCCCCCAGCCGCTTCCTATCCAACTGTGTCTACAGCAGAGCACCCGAAGTCACTCTGCATCGGTGTGTGGGCACTGGATGTGCACACACAGGGGTCTGGGATGCATGCCCTGCCCTCCTCTTCCACCCAACAGGAGTCACAATTGTCATGTGTGACTGAGAGTGGCTGAGACACACTGCTGATGACTGGGGCTAGAGGGGAAGTGTGGCTCTAACAGATGTACAGCAAGTTGCCTTTAGGTAGGACACTGATCTCTGAGGACACCAGAGCTGTGCAGGCAGGAGAGCAGGGATGGAAAGGTCCTCTTGCCATGGTCCACCCTAACCCTCATGTCTGTGGAGAAGGGAGGGTGCTCCGAGGAATCCAGGGATGCAGCAGGAATTCTTTGAGATTAACCAGAACTGAGGAGAGTATGCCTTCCACCTGCAGACTGTGTTAAAGAGTTTACACACACTGACTCACACAATACACACACACACAAACACACACACACACCCTGTGGATTGATACTCCTTATCTGACACATATAAAAACAAAAAGTCAGCATTGGAAGCTCTTTACAGGGTGTTTGCTGTATCTGTCATGGTTCCGCCAGAGGACTAGAACTGGCAGGAGCCATCTCTACACCAGCCCTCTCCATGCGCACATGCAGGGCTTTGTCTCTGTCCCTGACTCTACCCCATGACTGCAGGGGGTGGTGTGGGCCCGTCCATGGTGGGGCTGGCTGAGCAAGGCCATGGGACAGGTGGATTCAGTCAGGCCTGCAGGTGCTGATGCCGTGGTCCAAAGACAGAATTTCCTCCATCTTAGGGCACACTCGGTTGTGCCCTTAGGTTATCTTAGTGGCTGTATCAGGGCTGTGGGCTCTCTAGGACAGTGAGGACGAATCCACTGCATTTGTGCCACAGCAGGCTGTTTTACCATCAAAAGCACTAAAAGGTTTGCCATCACTGATCTAGGAGAACGGTCTCTTCTTGTGTCCACCAACCGGTGCTGATGCTAACTGCACCTGCAGGATTCTCACAGCACATTCAGATGTCTGTCTGAGTGATGCTAGGTGCCGGCCAAAGTAACACATAAAACCTAACATCCCATGTACTTCCTTAGACAGTTTATTCTGTCATTCACCAAACACGAGATCAGAGACAAGGGGGATGAGTTGAAGGGGTAGAGGGGACGAAGAAAGGTGAGGCCCACAGGGGCAGCCCCAGGTTGAGATACTGCAAAGCATGGGGAAGCTAGAGGGCTCACAGAGTTGGCGAAATGCAGGTTGCAGCTGTCTGGTGTGTTCCATAGTAGGGCAGGGCTGGATCAGGGGAACTGGGGAGATCTCTGTTCTGTTCAAGTCAGCAGTGTGACCTCGATCAAAGAACACAGAGTTCTTAAGCCTCATCATCTTTGTATGCAGTGGGATGCTCTGGGAACCTAACCCCAATCCCAACGCTAAATCTAAATTCTAACGCTAATCCCTGACCCTGACCTTAATCTTAATACTAACCCTAACCCTAACCCTAACCCTAACCCCTAACTCCAACCCTAATGCAGTCAAATCAGTGAGTCCTCCTCTGTGTCTGTCACTCACCAAAATGGATGTCCTGGTCATTTCTGTAGAAGGACATCAGCACTGCAGAACTGTGCGACTCTATCTGTCTGAACCTGGCCACCTCCCGGATGAACAGGGCTCCCAGATCCAGGGCTGGGTGCTTTACTTTTGTTTTCAGCTCAGTGCACTGTGTGTCTGGCGTGACTCACAGCCAGTGCACGCTCATAGCACAGAGAGAAGTAGGGGAAATCAGAAGTGTGGGGCACCGTGAGTTGTGGGTAGATTCGGCCTCCTCTCGAATACTGCTTAGAGTAGGAACATCCCGTATTTAAGGCAGGATCAAAAGGCACTTATTTCACGATGGCCCCAGTTCACAGCTCCTCCCTGCCTGGGAAAGACTGAATAGATCACTCAGAATTCCCTTGGTGGAATGGGATGGTGGAGACTCTTCCAGGTCCTGTCTGAGGTGAGGACAGGGCAATGCCATTTGCATGCGGGTCTTCATCCCAAGGGTTTGCATAGCAAGCAAATATAATGTGGTCCCTCGGAAGTGATGTCCTCCAAAGCGAAGTGCACAGCTCCTTTGTGTCCAGCGTCACAGCTGCAGGGCACAGTGAGCTGATGTCTTGTAAGAGCCCAAGTCACCAGGGTCATAGAGGAGGTTGCTGCGGGCAGCCTTCAATCAATAGCATTATCTGTCAACCAGAGGTCATGTGCCCGCTGTAGTGAAAAACATCTTTTCTATCACTGAACACAAAGTCCTCTTCACCCGGTGACATGGTGACATGTTTTGGCGGGAGCCACAAAGGACCTTCAGCTGACTTGGTTTAATGGGGAGGAGATCAGCGCTGAATTCGGCCTCTATCCCCACACTTACAGGAACCACACTTAGAAAATGGAAAAGGAAAGACAGCTTTTGAGGATCCTAGTTATTACCTGAGAAAAAGTTGAATGGAATATTTTGTGCCGCGTTCTTGCTTGAGAGCATTTGAGGACATTTTGTAATACACAGGGGCCACCCGTGGTGTTCGTGGCCAAAGGGGAGTAGGTGGGGTGACTTGGGCTTCTTGCAGGAGCTGAACAAACTCTGGTCTAGCAGTGAGCCAGCGAAGCAGCTATGAGACCCGGGTGACAGCCACGTGGGTGTGGGGTGCTGGCCGGGAACCCCAGCTGCACACACACTCTGGCACCTTGAGGCCTGAAGGACAGAGGCCACCCCGGGAGCTGGAAGGGGCTTTGCGTGCGGGCAGCACACAGACAAGAGTGGTAGTTGCCCACCAGGCCCTACAGCCCTTTCCTGTGACTTCCGTACACGGATGGGACATGTCAGTAATTATTACCAAATAAATGGTCAAGTCAATAGTGGCTAATCATGCAGTTAAAATTCTTCTGAGTTAGAGTCTCTGGCTTTGAAGAGTGAATGTTGGAAGCAAATATGCACAGGTTTAGACCTAGACATTAAAGAAGGTTCTGTGGAAAATGATGCTATTTTTGTAGAACACATCAGATGAACCAGTTATTAACAAGAAGACATTAAAAATTAAATTTTTCTTTTAGTTGCAGATGAAGCTGTAGAATATGCTTGAATTACAAGTGACTCAGGAAGCCACTTCCCATGTCTTGAAGGTGTCCACAAGGTACAGGGTTGTCTGAGGAGATACTGAAATGCCTTTGTGTAAATTCACTTATAAAATGAAGTTCAGATAGACACAAAACTGATTCAGATAACAAGCTAAATATTTTTAGAAAAAAATGACTCTGCAAGAATTACCATCTAATAATACACTAAAGCATGTGTTTCACAATAACTTACCAGAAATTTATCCCTAATTTGTTACAGCCTATATATAAATCTAAATAGCTCCAGGAACAGTGGGGTCAGCAGGAAGAGACTTCTCAAAATTAAAATTACCGAAAGCCATTTGCTCTTGTCAAGAACAACTGGCATCATTTTCATTTATACTTATTGAAATGAAGTTTTAAAAAATATAAAATTTATTATCTAATAATGAATTTGCAGAAAAGCAGGCCAGAACAATATAGATGGCCAGTCAAGATCTCACATTGCAAGTTCTTATTATTTATGGAATTGTATACAATTTTGACACAAAACATATCTTCATAGGTAATGTCATATTTTTAAAGGAAAAGCTTTGTCTTTTAGTGTCTTTGACTTTGTTTTTTTTTTCTTCCTGATTTCTACACAAAAGGTTTGCACATTTCTGTTCCCTCTGAGCACCCAGCACATGATAAAGAAGATGGGATGAAGCCAGCGCCGTAAACACTTACATCCGTACATCTTAGAAGTGACGTGTTTTGAAAATTAAGCAGAGCAAGGCACATCAACGGTGCAAGTGTGATGGGACCTCAGGGCGACCCTGGTCAGCTCATGGTGCTTTGCGTCCATGCGGGGGCAGGAAATAAAGAAGAAACAACTGTACATTGTACTATTATAGACAATTACATTTATAAGAAATTGCTTCTGTTTGCCCATCACTAAAGTGTGGCAGGCAGACAATATTTCTATCAGATTTGTACAAGATCGCAATGCTTAACAGAGGGGAAGACTGAGGTAGGTTACAAGGAAAGCTTTGGTGACAGAGTAGGAACTTCGCTGGCCATGGGGAGGTCAGAGCGTGTTGCACACTTTTCCCACTACACTTAATTCACGCACGCGCAACACACCTTCCAGGAAGGAGCTATTATTGTCCCAGTTTTACAAAGGATGAAGTTGATTCCATTGTTACATAGTGTTCCTCAAGTTGCTTCATTAATACATGGCAAATTCCAAGTCATTTAGTTGGTAGACGGGGGATACGCAGACAGAGCCACATGCATGCAAAGCCCTTGGTGTGACAAGGACTCAGGGTAACCCCCATCTCTACCTCATGGGGAAGCACTGAGACTCCCAGGTGGGGGTTGAACCTGAGCCTCCAAAATGCAGGAGAAAGGTCCCACAGCCTGAAGGTGGCAGCTTTTGTATATGTGGGTGGCAATCGTCAGCACCTCCAAGACTCCAAAGCCCTCTGGCAAGCCACCCCAGCACTCTGTCTTCTCACACAAGGACAGTCATGCTTCTGTCCAGAATTTCAGCCGTGGAACCAAACCTGCCCGCTCTCCTGCCGCGTTCTCCTCTCCATCCTTTTCATCTGCTGGGATGCATGAGTCTGTCCCAGGATGCAGATTCATGGGCAGGACCGCCAGCAGCTACACGGTGCTTCTCTCCCTGCTGCAACTCCACATGCCATACTAAGAACAGACGTGTGACACGGGATCCCGTCCCTGCCTCCCTCTCACGTGCTGGGGCCTCACGATGCCGAGGGCCTTTTGTGACAGACCCCTGTGCCGATGGGTGGAAGTCACACCACAGTCAATCAACACAACTCTTCTTCCATTTCTGTGAAACAGGGACAACTCGTAGCACCTCTGCCGCTCTGCCCCAGCCTCAGTCACCCGGGTGGTTGCTTTCTCCACATCTTGCACCCATCGTGGTACAGTTGGTTTCACGTGGAGATCGTCTAACCTAAAGTCTGCTGACTTCCTTATTTATAAAATAAAAATAGAAAGTTCTCTCTAAAGTGTGCTTGGAAATAAATTAAAGCATCTTAATTTTCCTGTGAAGACACTCTATGCACTTCTTTTTTGAGCGGCGGAAGAAGTGGTGGCTTGGTAGGCTGTGTGCTCCGCTCACCTTGCAGCTCCGAGGTCTCCCTCACATGGAGAATTTCATCACGACCTCCACGGGGCAGGGAGTCAGGGTGCACTGGGCTCTGATCGCTCCCTCTGGGGAGAAAGCAGGCAGTGGGTGTTTGTGCTTCCCCCTTTCCTCTTTGGAATTGCACAACCCTCCCCTAATTAAACTGGAGGCTGCATGCATGGACCTTAGCAGAGATGGGATCCTTATTCACTGAACCTTTTTCCTCTCCTTCCTGTGTAATATTTTATTCCCACTCTCCTTGCAGTTTGCAGAGTCCACACGGCTGACTCTCAGCCAATGGCAGGTGAGCACATGCTGGGGCCCTGCCCTGGTACACTGGTGTGTGCAAACCTCTGTAAGCGATGCTGTCCTCTCTCACCAACCTGATGCCCAGCAGCAGGGCATGTGCAGAGGCTGCTGGTCGGGGGTGGAGGAAATGGGGCCTCGAGTCATCCTTGGGAGAGTGCTACTTGCTCATCTCTGCATTGCCCTTGGTGTGGCAGGAGGGAGCAACAAGTCTGCCCACTCTGACGTATTGCGTACTGGGAGTGTGCTGGGCAGCATCCAGTTTGATCTACACTGCTATGAAGAGTGACAGCAGTGCACGTGTGAGCCGCTCTTGGCCATTCACTGCTGACCTGCAGCTCTGGGCTGCAGCTGATGCCCACTGTGGACACGCTTTCCTGTTGGCTCCAAGAATCCAGCAAGGCAGTCAGTTCCCATCTCCAAGGGGCCCCGCCATCCTGGCAACTTTGGCTGTGCCCCCTCTGGAGGGTCACCTGCATTTAGGTACTGGCCCCTGGACTGGGCACTAGACTGGCTGCAGAGGGGCATTTGCAGTCTTGTGCTTGTGGGAAACTGACCTGGCACCTACGCTGTGCAAGAACTAACAAAGGTGCCGAGTTCTTTTTGTTAGGCAGATACTTTCTCCTTTTTGGCTTTCTGGGGACCGCACAACTGATTGCGAGTCTGTGAATACACTGAAGAACACGCAAAGCAATGAAAAGCAGGTTTGGGCGATGAAGTTATCAGGAAGAAGGACCCAGCATCTGCTGAGTGGCTGAGAGACAACACCCAGCCCGTCCCTATGCCAGGAGCCAGGGACACCCCACCACCTTCCACCTCCCCACGGAGCCAGGGCCAGCATCCTGCAGAAACCCAGACTCCTCTGCGGGATGCCACACTGAACTCCTTCATCTGTCTCCATTTCTGCTTGCACAGAGGGGAGCAAAACAATTTATCGTCTCTTGGGCCAAAGCCTGCACCTGGGGAAATCTATTTTCATACACCCTGAGCAGGTCTCCAGCCTGGCTGAATCTGAGGAAAATCAAATAATGACAGCAGAAGAGTCCCTGAGGGGACGCCCATCCCTCCACACGTCCCCACCAGAAATGTGTTTCCCGTTCTCTAATTTGTATAGGAAAGCTGGCCCCAGGAGCGAGGCCCCTAATAACAGTTAGGCTTGGGGTAGGGAGAGGTGCAAGAGGGTACACAGAGCGCTTGGCTATTTTCATGGATATGACTAAAATCATACTCTGGGCTCTTCACTTTTCGATGTTTATTTCCCATTTCTCTTTTCCAATTTTAAGCAGAAACTCAGCTCTCTGTTCATTGCCTGGCTAGAGCAAGGGCATGGAGGGAAAGAGGGTGTCCCCAGGTCTTGATACCACTGCTAAGGGGTCTTGGACTTAGGACTCTTAGTGATGAAGACGGGCAATACTCACCAGGTGTGGGGCACTGCTCGGAGCCCGGCATGTTTCATAATGAATCACAAGCTAATGGCAGCATTAGAAAGAGAGAACTTCCCCACCTCTGTGGGGAAGTGACTGGAGAGCTCCCCAGTTAGAACCCTGCAGACTGTTCGCTTGGAGCCAGCCGGGCTTCTGTTGGGTAGCCCTAGAGGCAGGTGGGGCAATGGGAAAGCGCCAGTGCCAGCAGGTGAGGGGCAGTTTCTGTGTGCCAGGGTGGCTGCACTCATGGGAGCTGCAGAGGGCAGCTGGGAGGAGCGTGTCTTCTGGGCTTGCTTGGGGAGCATGCTTAGCAGCCTCTGGTTGGACCTGAGTAGGAAGTGGGGCGAAACATAGGGAAGTTGGCAGTCACAGATCCTAGTCCCATTTGTATTGCTGGCGCACACAGTTTAAAGGAGGAAAGGTTTAATTTGGCTCACAGTTTCAGAGTCTTCAGTCCATGGTCAGCTGGCTTCAAGGTAGAGTCATCCTGGCAGAAAGGTGTAGGGGAGAATCTGTTCTCCTCATGGCATCCAGGAAAGAGGAAGGGAGAGAGGGAGAAGGAAAGGGAGAGGGAACCAGACATACCTTTCCACTGTGCTTCCCACTGTGACCCACTTCCCTTTACTCCACCCTACCTTCCAACAGCACATTCACCTATGAATGCAATACCTGGCGAATCCATTGATGTGACTGGTGCCCTCACAATCCAGTCCCCTCTCCGGGTGTCTCTGCATTTAACCAGGCTGATGGTCAGCAGCGGCCTTCTCACTGACCAAGCCCCGACTGTCCAGAGCTGACTGACTGCCGCCCGGGGTGTGCTTGGTTTCTGGGTGGTGGTCTCAGAAGTGATGGGTCCGATTTCTAGTATCATACACCTTGAGCATTGATTGTCCACTTATACAACTTGCTGTTCACCTGCCACTCTCAACCACAGAAGAGGAAAGAGACATGGAGAGAGAGAGAGAAAGGGAGGGGGCGGGGAGAGAGAGAGAGCGAGAGAGAGAGAGAGACATGTTGAAATGTGTACAGCCATGAGCTAGCAGGCTGCAATGTGAACATGGGCCTCTGGGTACCCTGGCTCAGCCTGACCCCCCCATACTCACTTGACCAGGTATTGTCTTTGCAGTCTGTGGTTTGCTAATTAATCATTGTGATGTTCACAAAACTGCAGCTGAGAAGGCTGAATTGCTCCTGATAACCAGTGAGCTCACTCGGTTTCGCGAGGACCTGGCTGTCTTTCTGAGAGGCCGGCGCGTGTGCACCAGTTCTCTGTCTCTGGCTCAATCCTGTCTGGTGGCAAAGCGAGCTCACTCTGGACCCCACTCGCCCAGCTTGGTCTGCATCTCCCTGTTCTGAGCCGCTACCCTGCCAGCCTGTGTCTGCACTAAGCCCGGATTTACATACCTAAAACTTCAACAGTGCAGCCACGTAAGCACTGAATCACACAAAAGCAACCTTCAGGCTGCTGACAGGCTCAGCCCCGCGAGTAATAGCACCTTCAGTCATGGGCTGGGCATCCTATTTTAGCAGTGTGTTTTTAAGTTTGTGGACAACAAAGTAACTTTAAAGGGAATACTTAATGTGCTTTGATTCTGCTTTTTATGCCTTTCTTCCTCCAGTCTTCCCAAGTAAACACCCGAGTCCTCCGACCAGGCCTCTTCATCGTCAGCTGCGCCGGCTGGGAAGGCTCCTGCTCCGGCACAGGGCCGTGTCTTTGTGTGCAGCGAGGGTCCCCGCGGAGGGGCTGCTGGGCGTCAGCCACTGTTCGGAGCCCGCGCTTAGAGCGCACGGTGATTTCGGTCTCTTGAAGGTTTCCCGTCACTGTGAGGGGTCATTGCGGCCGTAACCTCAGCCTGCTGTCTTCCACAGAGATGGCGAGAGTGCGGGGCATCTCCATCTGGCTCCCAGGACACTCGGCAGACAGTGGACCCTGCTCTGCATCCTTCGCATGGCAGCCGGCCCCCTCCTCTCCTGCACCCAGCAGAACAACAGTGCTGCTATAACTCAGACCCGCAGTGTCCCCCGGTCCCAGGGTGCTGTTGGGGGAGCGGAGCCTGTAGGAGGTGTGGCCGGCGGAGGCCTCAGGTCGAGGTTGTGTCCTTGTGGGGGACCCGGCACCCCAGTCCTACTCTCTCTCCTCCTGCATGGTGGGGTGGTGGCGACTTCACTCTGTCCGGTGCCCCTGTGGATGCTCTGCGGCCCCCTCTGGGCAGCGAGGCCCCGGCCGTGCCCAGAGTGTCCGGATCGAGCCCCTTGGCCTCTCCTCAGCGATGATCCCAGGGCGCCACAGGGCCGAGGAGGACGAGACAGCCTCGTGGGGGAGGCCAGCAGAGAGGCGGCCAGGAGGGCAGGGAGAGAGGATGGCTTCCTGGGTGGGGACCGAGGGGCAGGAAAGTGGGAGAGAAGGGGCTGGAGAGGTGGGGTGTCTCCGCTTCCCTGCAGGGGAAGGAACTAGTGAGAGGTAAAATCTGGCCCAGTGTGCGACTGTGACGCGGTGACTGGAGGCTGAGGCAGGAGGACTGGGCGGAGCCCAGCTGGGTGACTGGGTAAGATCCAGTCTCAAAAGAAAAAAGTAACAAAGGGCGGAGGAAGGTCCTGGGTTCAGCTTCAGTGAACACACACACACTCACAATGCAAGATCTAAAGAAGTAAGAGAGGAAAAAAAACCTCACAAATATCATGAGGTTATGAGTGGTTGGTTATTTTATTTCTTTTTTTAGTATTTCCCAATATTTGTCAGTAAACATCAATTACCACCTTTTTTAAAGTGAAAGAATGGAAGAAGAATGGACCCTATTTATATTATTTTTATCAGCTTCCTTCCCTTTTCCTGCTATTGTGGACCCTCATGGGTGGTTGTTCATGCTCGGGGCCGTTACCTCCTGGTGAGAAGGGGGTTGCAGAGGCTCCAAGCATCACACCCCAGGAACTGAGTCACTCCGTGGAAAGAAATGCTGAGAAGCCATCAGCTTCCCTGTTAATGGGAAGTGTCTTGCAGAAGCCTCCTGGAAGCCTGGTCCATTCATTCCTTAGATTCTGGGACACCCAGAGAAGCCAGGAGCCTGAGGTCTGACAGAGGGAGGCCGTCTGGAGGGTGGCCCCATGTGGCGAGATGTCACGGTGGTGGCTGGAAGGGGAGCTGGAGGGAAGGGAGGGTTGAGCACAGCTGAGGCTGAGAACGAGTGCTGGCCACGCCGCCTTCTTTTCGCCTTGCTTTCAGCCGTGGACGCCAGGTCCCCACCCTTGGGTGGGCTCTGCCCTGCCTTCCGTGCCGTCCTCAGACAGCACTGTCGCCCGGCTCTGTGATCTCATCTGGCCGTGCACAGTGAGCCGCAAACCCACACGGTGGTGGCCATGGGCGCCGAGACCCGTGTGGTGGGCTTGGGGCTTCAGGCCGAAGCTCTGTGCTAAGCTGCCACTAGAAGGGAGAAGCCACGTCTAAGCTGATTCCCCAAGACGTCCGCAGTTTCCCAAAGACTTGAGGAAGAGAGGGACAGCGCCAGGCTGGTGGTCAGGAGAGCCGTGTCCACAGCTGGCCATCAGATGGCCACAGTGGGCTTGACTGGGGCCAGACCCTGATGCCCGAGCAGCCAACGTCGCACTGCCCAGCATCCCGTGAGGCACTTGCAGGGGTGGGAGGGAGATGAAGCACGGGCAGATGCGTATGATCTGCAGGTGGTTGGCTTCCCTCCCCTGCCTCAGTGAACAGGACGCTGGTGAGAAACTCACCTTCCCTGCGCTCCGAGCTGCCCCTCCCAGTCTGTGCATGCCTGGGTGACACTGTGCCCTTGGAAGGGTTTAGCAAACAGGGAACAAAGCCACCAACCTCCCGGTGGGAGTGTTTGCTAGAATCCTAAGTCTCCCTTGCTCGCTTCTCCCTTGCCCCATCATTCTGTCCTCACCAGCCCCGTCCAGAGCATGGAGAGTCCGCAAAGTACGGAGAATGATACAGAATCACTCGGAGATGAAGATTCTTGGGGGCTGAAGTAGTCTGTGTTTTTGCTACTGTGAAAAGGCTAAGACACAGTCAGGGGCTTTACTTTGTCTTAAAGTCAGTGTTTCCTGTGATTCTGGGAGGGCGGAAGGAGAGATCGGTGTGTAGGGGCGATGCGGTCCCCTCGGCTCTGCACGTCCGCCTGGCAATGCTGAGCCCCTGCCATCCCAGCACCGGTGGCCTCCTCCTCCCTGTCCCCCGCCCATTCCACCCCACCTGGGCAATCTCCATCCTGCCCGGCAGGAAGGAATAGCACGACAGAGAGAGAGGAATCTCTCGGATTGCTGAAACTCCTGAGATGACTGGAGAATATCTAGGGTGTAAGGAATGTTAATCACCTGCCATGCTGCCTGCCCCCAAAGGTAGGAAAGGCTCCCTTCTGCAGGGGCTGGGAGTCAGGGAACAGTGAGAAGAATTGAGTGATTCTGGTGGGGTGGGTGAGTCCCAAACTGCCTTGGCTGACTGATGGCAAGGCCAATAAAGTTCTCTCAAACATCCAACTTGAGCTGGGTGCGGTGGGGCAGACCAATAATCCCAGTACTCTGGGAGGCCGAGGCAGGAGGATGGCAAGTTCCAGTCCATCCCGGGTGACTGACAACTTAGTGAAACCCTGTCTGTAGAAATAATAACTAACTAACTAAATAAATGGGTTAGGATGTAGCTAGGTGCAGAGGCCCTGAGTTCAATACTCAGTATCTCAAAAAAAAAAAAAATCTGAATCAGTATGAGTCCCCAAGACCCTATTTACTGACACAATTCCTGGCATAACACGCTCCCCACACTCTGAGGCTGAACACAAATTCAATGAGGGTGAAGCAAAGTCTCCCTGGCACCCTCAGGCCTGGCACCCTTAGGTCTCCCCATGTCTTCCAGCACGGCTGTCAGGAAACCAGCATGTGCCATCGTCCCCGGGGGCAGGGCCTGCTCCCGGCTTTTGAAAAGTGAAAAGAACTTCCTCCTAGCTCCACCCAGGAGCCAAACGCCACCTCTGGAGTGTGGCCCTCCCCCACTCTGTCCCCTGCTCTCTGAGTCTGTTCCTGCGTCTGAGTGCAGGGCCCTGATGCCTGGTCCTCGGGTCACTTACTGCTTGTTGCAAAGATCGGAGGAGAGTTTCCCCTTTGGATAAGGTCAGTGAAGGCGAAGGCGTTGACGGAGTCTGCCTGGGGTATAGCAGGGTGTGGCTGCCCGCGTCTTGCCACCTCGTTACTGTATTGCTGTGACCTCCTAAGGCTGACATAGTGTGCAGGCAACAATGAGCTGGTGTCATCCCGTGCTCAGATAGGACAGAGATCTCACTCCAAGCTCAGCCCTTCTCAGCTGGGAGAATTCGGGTGCCTAAGTGGCTCGCAGCACCCCAGGATTTGTCAGAGCCTCTACAGCCAGACCCGATCATCTACACCCCAGGTGCCTTGGGGCTGTCTTCCAAGTGACCCGCTGGCCAGGTGCGCCGTGCTTTCTGGTTTTAGTTGCACAATTTCAAAACGCTTTAGCAGCCATTGAATGGGCCTCTGTCCTTATTCCTGCTGTCCCAGACGCGCTCCTGGGGACCAAGTTCTGTGTGGATGTGTTGCTCCTGTGAATGGATTTTGGTCTCCAGCTTCATCACAAAGGAGCTTGGAGAGAACTTGACTGCAGTTGTATTATGGCTTCAGGAACACAATATTTCAAGACAAAAGAAGACTGAGATCTGAATGGCTAAAGAAACCAAGGACTCTCACAAGCAGCTCTCGGCGCTGAAGGTCAGTGTGCGGCATGGAGCCACGCTGGCCTGTGTCCTGGACAGATCGCAGGTCCCCCTTCCGTGATGGGCTTGGTGTGTGCGCACGTGTGAACTGTACTCACTCTACATGCTCCAAAGACTTTGGGTCTGCTTGTCAGCACAGCACAACTTAATCCTCCGGACTGTACCTCATATACGTACACACAAGCACCTTAGAAAAATGGAGTCAAGGACACTTAATCTTGGTTTCCCAGTGAAACATCTCATAGGTTCTCCATTAATTTGTTGATTCATTCAAAAATAATTTCTAAAGTCCTACTGAGCAAGCTCATTGCAGGGGACTGAAATTACAGCCAACAGAAACCAATGACGGCTCGTACTGAGCTCAAAATTGTGTGAACGTGACTTAGCACAGCTCCTGTCACCGGGTGTGCAAATGCCATCAGAAACAGGTTTTGCCTGAGTACGGTTCCTTTTTATTCTCCAGGAAAAGAAAGCATAACCCAAAGCCGTATGTAACTAGGATCTTTCGGGTCCAACTTTTACCCTGAGCAGCTGCTCAGGTTCATGTCCAGTTCAGCCAAGAGACAAACTGGTAAGTCAGACCCAGGACCAGACCAGCCTTCCCGGACTGAGCTTTGGAGCAAGTGTCTCCCCTAAGTGCACCTGCTCAGTCTGGGACTCACAAAGCTGGTTCTTCGGATTAGTTATCAATTAAGTGTTTTTAAAAAAATGTGGGTGCTTTGTGATGAATATTGAACATCAAGAAATACAGTTTAATCAGCACGCCAAGGCTCTCGGAAGCCTTTAGAAAGTGGGCAATGAAGCCTTTAATTAGCTGAGTGTGGCACACAGCCACCTTGGGCTTGCCGCGTGGGGCTGAGGATTCTATGGGGCCGGTGAATCGTAAGCAAAGCTTTCTCCTTCACCTCAAAGGAGAACTTTTTCTCTCACATGCATGTTTTCTTTACCTTTTTTGTTTGCTTTGATGAGGAAAAGTCTGCTCACTTGAAAGGAGGCACTGAGAAATTCGGCCAAGTCCCATGTGGGGAGTGAAGGAGCGGCAGGTGGGGGCAGAGGACAGACACACATTCCTGGTCTCCAGAGTTGCAAGGGAAGAGGAAGAGCAAAAGGCGGACTTCCCGACGAGGGTGGTGGAGCTCGGGGTTCCCCTCCTTTGAGAGTCTCTGCGTGTTGCTGGACCTGAGGCTCGTTGCAGACAGGCCTGCATCAGGACCTGAATTCGCTCTTTCTCTCTCTCCAGGTGACTTGTCACGTGGTCACAGGGACACACCCAGTACAGACAGAGTTCACCACGGTGTGTAGCACACTCACGGCCAGACGGTATCTACCTAAGTTCACTTCTCAATGAATCTGTGTCCATACACAACAGTCCTGAATGATATTGTGTGTGTGTGTGTGTGTGTGTGTGTGTGTGTGTGTGTGCAAGCATGCACGCACATGTTGGAGCATCTCCCTGAGCTTGTTCTTCACCCTATTGGCCATGACACATGAAAGTATCTACAGCCGACAATGAATAAATCAGCAACATTTTCCTAGCACACACCAGGACACCCAGAGTCCCCCTCAGACCACCTCCCATCTGGGCTATCATGGCTGGACTCGTTCGCAGCCCAATTCTTTTATATCCTCGGAGTTCAGAGTTCGGCATGGGCCAAGTAATCTGGCCTTGATTTACCCAAAGCCTTCGGGCTCCTGCAGCCACCAAGCTGTGTCTCTTTACAGGGGCACACTGACTCTGTCACCGTACGGTCACTCTCTGTAGGACATGTTGCTGGTCAAATCAGGTCTTCCTTCTTGGCCTGTTGGCAGGATAGAGCTGACAGTTATGTTTTATTTGACACACCCATGTCGAAAACACATATAACTGTTGTTCACAGCAGATTTCACTTCAAAGTAGGGCTTTTTGTATTAATTTCAAAAATCAAGTGGGGGGAGGGGGGGGAACCAAGATGTATCATGTACAGGTACAAAATAACCATGTTGATTATGATCATTATGTATACAGTGTACCAATACATGTTCTTGGTTAAAAAAAAAAATACTGAGTACTCTTCTAATGCCAGCACTCTGTGAGGCTGAGGCGGGAGGATCTCAAGTTTGAACCCAGCCTGGGCAACTTAGTGATTTAGTGAAACCCTTTCTCAAAATAAAATAGTAATGATGATGATGATGAGATTGGGACATAGCTCACTCTAGGTTCAATC
>PVJO010021889.1:0-29149 GCA_004026905.1 Hystrix cristata | reverse complement strand
AAATAAATAAATAAATAAATAAATTCTTCATCCTACTCCTTCATATTCTTTTTTTCTGAGTATCCATGTACTGAATATAGACTCAGAAGAGAAGATCATTATTTATTTAATATAACCTACAAATGTTTTCAGAGATTGAAGATATGAGACAATAGAATATGATAAAGACTTTTAAAAGGGTAATATTTATATCTGCATTTATTTCAGTATGACTGGAGGAGATACTTACATTCCCCAAGGTAGCACATCTATATTTCTTCTTCAGCACAGTAGGTCTTATAGCGTGGGTCAATTCCTATAGAATTTCAAATAAGAGAAAAATTAAAATCCGCCTTCTTATAAGGAAGAGTAGCAGGTAAGTGGTATGATCAAGCTACAGGGTGAGAAATGAAGTTTAAAAATGATTATGGTGGAAGACACATTGCCATTAATTCTCTTCAAAATACTCCCCTAGCTTCAAGCACACTTGTCCCATCATCGTTGCCACTTCAAGGAGTTCTTGGCGTCCTCTCCCATGAGTGTCTTTATGAGACAGGATAAAAAAATTGCTGTGCTGCTTGTCATCTGACAGAAAGCAGAGCTCATAAAAATGTGACCACGTGCCTTTATCCTCTTGACCTGGGTTGTGAGGTTTGTGCTCCTTCCCTAAGGTGAAAATGACCATGAAAAGTAAATGATTAGGATTGATTCAGGACATTGAGGCAGCAGAGACAGCACAACTGAAGACATTCACAAAACAGAAATTCCAGGACTGCTCCAGAAAGCGGGGTGCAGCAACGTGTTGAGAGCCACGATTCCCAGGGGCCCAGAAGGAGGCACGAGAGTTCTGCATCTATCAATAAAACAGCATCATGAGGCCATGATAGCTCGCACCTGAACTGATTTAAACTTAAAACATAAAAGTGCTGTCAGAAATATTAAGCAATTGATAAAAATAACAGGCAGATCTGCTCCGATCCCTAAAATATGAATTTAAAGGCAAGGAAACAAAGGAAACAAACTCAAGGAAAACACTGTTGAAGGTAAAGATGCAAAATTAGTGGTAATATGAAAAGTACGTAGAAGTTAGAATTAAAATCCGGCACTACAATATTAAAGTGCGATTTTTGTCAATAAATATTAAAATTTGGTCCAGTAGGTTTGAAGATATACTTTACTATTAAAATAATCCCATATGTGTGGTCTAAAAAACTGACAGCTGAACCTTCTCTCACCATAATGACAGATGTGGCAGTCAGTTGACCTCACAGGAGGCAAAACACAAAGCTGTCCGGACACTCACTCCAGTTCAGTGGTCCTTATCGGCATGAAGGGGCCATCATCGGGCATCTGTTTCCTGACTTTAGTGCTGTCCTGAGAAAAGGAAAAAAGAAACACAAGATAGTCTTTTATTTTCCTATTTGAATGTATAGTAGACTTTAAAAAGGACAGAGTGATTCAGTTTGCAAAACATTTGAGAAAGACACAAATATTTTCTAATAATTGCATCTTTTTTCCTCTTCTTTTTAGAACTATTAAGATTAAAATCTTATGTACTAATATTAAATGTTATTTTAAATTATCTTCTCTCCCTAAGAATATTTAATAAAAATTTTAAAATAATTAAACATCAAATACAAACCAGTCTCCGTGCTTGCTTTGGCAGCACATATACTAAAATTGGAACGATGCAGAGAAGATTAGCATGGCCCCTGTGCAAGGAGGGCACACAAATACAAACCAGTCATATTTTCAGCCAAGAAGAACAAATTTATCAGGTAATTCAACTTGATAGGCAATATAGCCTGGCGGACCATTGCTTGGCTCTAAAGTGCAGGCTTACTGTCTGAAATTATTTTAGTCAACACGTGAATGGATCCCAAGAGTCGCTAAAGAAATCTGGATAAGTTTCTAATGGTCTCACACCCTTATTTTAGCACCTGTTTATAAATAACACTTGTCCAACCTGCAAGAGTTTTCTTATAAATAGCAAGGAAACTAGTCTAGTGGTTAGAAAATTTATGTATAATGTCCTATTAAACATTTTCTGAGTATCCGCCTTGTTGTTAAGGATCTGTGTGTGTACGTACACAGTCGGCTTTATATTTTCTATGTCTCTATATTATATATTTGCACAAAATAACAAGATATCCGATATATACTCAGATGATTTTTACTCTATTGGTAGAACTTTGAAACGCCTAATGATGTGGCTGTCTCGTGTATTACTCTCTGTCAGACAGCATCCACAAGAGGAGAGCACACGCTGAATGCTGACAAACCACTTAGCCAAAGAGAAGTCCTGAGATCCAGTCCTAATCTAAGCATCTAAAGTCACAAAAGATAGCGTACTTTTCAAATTGATTTTACAGTTTCTCAGATACTCAGGTAAGTTCTATGATGACAACTTCATTTACAAATAAAGAAAGCAAGATAGCAGAAATCAAAATTTCCCTGGCAATTGAAAATGGCCTTTATGCTCCACCTCGACTAATTCCAGATTTCTCGTTCGACTACAGTTTGAGTACAGAATGATATTTCATGGGCGG
This sequence comes from Hystrix cristata, assembly GCA_004026905.1. NCBI lineage: Eukaryota > Metazoa > Chordata > Mammalia > Rodentia > Hystricidae > Hystrix > Hystrix cristata. The sequence continues at coordinate 26,621 of PVJO010021889.1, read as the reverse complement.
AAACTTATTGATATTTTCAACTCTCCTGTCCTCCTTCAGAGAACACTGAAGTCAATCTACCCACCAAGAAAATAATCTCTGGAAGAGAATGAGCAGCAGATACACACCCGCTCCCCTCAAAGAATGTAAACGTTATGTACTGCAAACACATACTAATAAAAATTTTTTTTTAAAAGAAAAAAATTGTGGCCGAGGTTACTATGTTTAAACCTAGAGTAAATCAAAAATAAAATAGCTAAGCAGTCCTCTCTCTCTCCACTGACAAGACCGGTATTTCTTTACCAGTGATAGCTTTGGCCCCACTCTACATCTCCCACCTCTTACATAAAATGTTAAAATATTCATCACAGAAGATAAATAGTGAAATAAATGTATAATTTCAGAGAAAAGAATTGGAAGTGATTCTAAGTTTTTTCATTTTCTAAATAAACTGACTTAATAGAGTGAGAATTTAATGAAATGAGAAAGGATTTTCAAGAAGAAAATAACAGTGCCTGATGCTCATAATAAGCTGATTTAGATTTGTCACACAATTTATAGCAAACTAAAGGTTTTTGGTGAAATAGGCAACAACAGTCTGACAAGCTGATGGTTAAAGTATCACTGGAACAGATTTGAGGAGGAGACAGAATGGAGAAAGTCGTCAACACTTACTATGAGTTTGATTCAAAGAAAGTGAAGGAATGCAGGGGGAGTTGAGGGTTAACATGGGATTAAGAGAATTTTGTATTTTGTTTCTAACACAGAAGAACAAAAGTAACATGAGGTGAGCAAATGATAATGCAAGAAAAGGAGGCATATTGATGAATTGGGTCTATTTTAACTTTATACTCAATGAATTTCTCTGCATCTTCTTTTTCTCCACTTTTAACAAGTTTTAGCTTTCTAATTTCAAAATATACTTATTTTTATGTTTTACACAATCTTCATTTCACTCTAGCTCGAGTAGCTTTTGATGCCTCTGTGGTACTTCATAGTTAGTGACAGAGCTCTCTTCTTTAGGATTCAGCTACTAAGATTCCCTGTCAATAAAATGGAGTGTTAGCAGTCAGTACTTAGTAAAGAAACAGATTTAATGAAAGATAAACAAATATATGAGAATTTACAAAATTGGCTAGCAGTGGCAACCCACAGAGTCAGGTATGGAAGAATACAAAAGGTTGGTTTGCATGCTGCAGATCCAAAGAATCCAGTGGAAGGTCAAACTCAGTGTAGTGTCCTGTGCAATCCATATCAGGAGGCCAGAGGATCTGTGCCAGAAGCCAGGAGACTGTGTCCAAAGTGAAGGTGAAGACTGGAACTCCTCCAGAGAAACAAGCGATCCTCCCTTCTTCATTTCCCCTTTATACCATTCAGACAGGAAGTTGTCCCAGAACAGGTTTTCTGTTCTCAGAAAATCCCCTCAGCCACATTCAGCACTATGCTGTTTTAATTTAGTTGTACGTTTCTTACTCAAGCTGACACAATCAGTTAACTATCTCAGAATCTTATAATGCTGCTCATTTAATAAGGATATTCTCAGATTAAATAAAATGATACAAGGTCAGTTTAGGGATTTCTACATATAAATTTATAAATACTACTTTTTCTTTGTTCTTTTTTTTTAAGGTTCCATTCCTCAACTTCCTTTTTGTTAAATTTATTGAATGCATGCTATTGTGTGTGTTAAAGTGTACCAATCTGTGTATGTAATCAACTCAGATATGTTTTAAATGTATTTACAAGGGTTCTATGATGATACCTAGCTACACTCGGTTTTCTAAGGGCCTTGTGATAACACATGATGACTGCGTATGTTGCAGCTATTGCTCAGCACTTTCAGAGAGACTTATTCATCATGGGACCAAAAATATCTTTTAACACAATAGAGCCATAAATTTTGACTAGAGGCTCTTCATCCCGGTAAGGATGTGCAAGATACAAGTCTATTCAGAATCATCAGGGAACTTGTTTCAACCTTCAGTTAGGCATCAAACCCAACCTCTCAAGTAAGCTCCAAACTACAGGAGAAAATTGATTTTTTTTAAATGACAAAGGTGAAGGGACACCATCCCAGCTTCTGAAGGTAAGTAAAAGGAAAGGCGTAATTTGCTGCCTAAGGTGTCCTGTAAAGATGGCAGAGGCATAATTTTCTCCTTATTCTTTTCACTAGAAATAAGGAAAAAAGCAGTTTCCTTTTCAAGTTTGCATTGTTTTGAAAAGGAACTACTCCAACAGATGTTCATATGTTCATATCCATGTTCAAATATGAATATGGTATCCTTCTAGGCAAATCTTTCATCAAGGGTGGGAGTACACGATTTCATCAACAGGTTTTTTCTTTCAAATTTGTCTTTAGAATTTTGCAGGAAATGCATGGTTTAAAATGATACAGAGGAAAATCTTCGAATAATTTCTCCATAAGAAGATGCAAATGGTGACAATAAATGTTCAAAAGTCCTAAATATCCAGGATTTAAGATTCAGTTTCATAAACACTACTCTTGTAGAGCTCACAGTCATCTGAAGACAGAGCTACATTGAGTGGCTTCACTCCAATATCATTGTTTTCCTCCCCTTTTGTAATCTATTCTGAAATTTTCTATATATAGATAAATCTAAATTAAAGAATATTATTTGTCTTTTTCACCTTTCCCATCACTGGGACACAGTGCCTGATACCCACAACTTAAATGAGGAGAAGTTGATTTTTGGCTCCTGTTTTCAGAGGATTCAGTCCATGGCTGAGAGCATCTCTAGGAATCACTGAAGTCCTAACTCTTCCAGCATTGCTAAAAAGTCCAAGTCCAAATTATCTTCCAAGACCCAAGACAAACTCTTAGCTGTGAACCCATGTGAAAATTTTGAAAAGGCTATGCATCCAACATTCAATGGCAGAGGATAAATATTTCCATTCCAAAAGGGAAGAAAGGGAGGTAGAACAGAATTTGCCCAAAGTAAGATCATAACCCAACAGAGCAAACATTTAATACTGTACAACATTCCCGTGTCCAGATCATAACCCAACAGAGCAAACATTTAATACTGTACAACATTCCCGTGTCCAGCACGGGGGCAGATTGTGGTCAGTTGTGAGTTTCAAATCTTGGAGAGCCCCAAGCCTATGGCCTTGTTTGTTGCAGCCCATATGGCTCTCTCCTGGACAGGACTTGCTGCCACCCTTCTATTTTCCTCAACAATCCATGTCCTTTCAATCTCCAACTTCCTTCCTCCACAGCAACTGTGCCTTCACCCTTACATGTTTAGCATCACCATCTCAGGGACTCCTATCTGGGGCTGTGGTCCTGTCACTTGTTTGGCTGGCTTTCCAGGCCTTTTTCTGAAATCTGGGTGGAAGCCTCCATGACTACACAACTCATATATCCTCCATGCCTGAAAAACCAGTACCATGTGGATAGCATCAAGGTCTACTGCCAGCTTGAGGAGCAGTCTTCTGGGATTAGAGCTGCAGGAATGTCTGAGAACCTTGATGGATGAACTCAGGGAAACAGTTTTGTAGTGGCCCTTAAATACGAGTGGGGTGTCCTGGAGCTCTCTTCTCAAAGCAAACATTCTTTCAAATGAGTTTTTACACAATTGATCCTGGAAGGTTAGGATCTGGCAGTTTCCGAGAGGCCTTCCAGCTGTCTTTTACATTATTCTAATGCAAAGTATTTGGCTTCTTTGTAATGCTAATGTTTCAGAAACAATATCCATGGCCTCAACTTTGCATGTGCATCCTTTGTGGTGAAACTGAAAACATTTTACACCTTTTGGCTGTACTGTTTACTCCCAATTTCAACTATAAATCAGGCTAAAAGGAGCCAGAATTATCCAAGCCACATACTAAACATCGGGCTACCTTGAAATTTCCTCTACTGGAGAATTAGTTCACCACTTATAAATTCATACTCATTCATTCTTAGGACATGGTAAAATGTAGAAAAATTCCTTGCTGAAATAGAGCACACATGGCCTCTAATCCAGCTTTCTGTGGACTCTTAATTCCTTTCTGAAACCTCATAGGACTGGTCTTTACTGTCCACATCTCTGTTAGCCCTCTAGTCTTCTGAATTCTAACCAGAATCACCCATCAAATTCTGCTTTCAACAATCTGGGACTTCTCTAGCTTGTTTCTCCAATCTTTTCCACACTTCACTTACAAACAAGTTCCAAAAGTTTCTAAACAATATGGTCAGCTCCAGTCACAGCAATGACCCTACTCTCACCACTGACACCCTTACAAGGCAGTTTTTCCATCAGTGACACACATTGCTCACCACCTATAAATCAAAGAAAAGATTTATTTTACCTCATGGTTTCAGAAGACTTAGTCCATTTTTGGTGGCTTCAAGGCAGAAATGGTATTGCAAAAAGGCATAATAGAGAGCAACTGCTCATTCCATGATGTCCAGGGAACAGTACAAGTACAGAGAAAAGCAGAGTCGGGGCAAGAATGCACCCTTCCAGGGCATGCCTCCAGTTACCCCCCTCTTCTCACTAGACTCCGCTTCCAAACACATGAAATCTGGGGGTACATTTTACATCCAAATCATACCACTATTTAAATCAAAACAAGTTACGAATTTTCTTTCATCTATATTTCAATATAATTGACCACTTACAATTGGTATTAGTTAAGAAATTTATTTGTATATCGCATATTTTGGTCTACATTATCAAATCGTTTCTGTTTCATAGTTCTCAGCCCACACAAACAATTTACCCACAAATGGTTAACTAAATGAAGTGCTGTACTTGATCTACGCTATATGATCTAATCATCATGCAACAACATTTCTCTGGATTGTGTGCTCCGAGTTCCAAGCTGGTGCCAAGAATGGAATTTGCCCCTATTAGTGATACATACACTCTCCCTTTGATTCAAAAAACATTTTCATGCATAGCCTGAAAAAAATAGCATTTTCATCTCTAGTGACACATATGTCAAGACAACAAATTCATAATCAGTGAAGAAAATGGAGAGGAAGAAACACTTTCTAATTTACTACTTTTTATTTTTACCAAATAAAGAATGACCTAGAAATATCCCACTACTAACTTTTGTAACATTGGGATAAGTAAAAATGGACACCTCAGGCTGCAATCTTACCCAACTCCTCTCATTTTTCCAAGATGCACATAGAGGCTCTAGCAAATCGGTAATGGAAGAATTCCCACAGTATTTCAGCACCCAGCCACTTGAGTCTTCCCAGTGAAGTCCCTTAACATTATGAAGCAAAAACATGTCAGCACTCTTTGTTTGCATTCCAGAACCACAGTCTCTCTGAGGACAGTGACATGGTTCTCTTTTCTACCACAGTATTTTGGGCCGTTTCTTGTATAAAATCAAATAACCCAAAAATTCTTCCAGAATTTCCTGTGCATCTGGCTTTGCTATTATGCCTGTTAGTGAAAATGAAGACTGTTTCTTTAAAAGATCCCCCATTTCCAGCATTCCTTTTAACAAGTTATGCCATTTTTGAAGAAAAGACTATTAAAAATTATGAAATTACTTTTAAATTTCTAATCATAAAAATAAAGGAAATATTTATATGAAAACAAAAAGAATTGCCTGTGCAATGTGTGTGTTCTGTACATGCTGTGTATTGTATATAATGTACGTATTATGTATAATCAATTACTAAAAGAAATTAAAAGATTTTGTAATTTGAATGTGCACTCAAATGTATGTTCATTTTGATTTGAATTATTAAAAGTTTTGCTACAGTGGATCAATAGAATTAATGGTGAGCCCTTCTTTCTTTTCCATTCAAAATTTTATAGTTGTGGGTTCATTTGCGCAGGTGTGTTAGAATTATTACATGTCTTTCTGCTTGCATTTTATTACTGCTTGAGAAAATAATTCAAGACCATTTCTGTGGCACTGTTAATATCACTCATTATTTATTCTATAAACAGTCTGTGAAAGAAGAAATGGATTCTTCAAACCTGAGCAGTTCGAAAAGAACTAGAACAGAGAATCATTACAACAAAGCTTCCTTTCAAGGCTGTATAAAAGATGAAACAATATTGGTCAGTACAGAAATTACTTAAATAATCGTCATCAGGTTTCACAAATCAGGTGAAGAGTTTAAATCTTCAGTCCATAAATATCTGATTTACATCTTTATATCTTGAAGTACTTCTCATTCTACTTCTCTTAAACATTTTATCTCCATTTTCTGCTTTTACATTTGCTACTGACCACCAAAAACAAATGTTCTTTGAAGAAAAGAATCTAAGTGAAGTGAATCCACTATCACAGTGCTGCCCTCATCTTGCATATCTAGTTAGAACTATTTTCTACAAAATTTTTTCTACAAAAGTTCCACACAAGTTCTAATCAAGCAAAGATAAACTTGCACCTTTTCACCGCAATGTAAACCCTCTGCCAGTGCATATGTAGTATCTACTTCTTCTGCAGTCACTTTAGCCTTCTTCCCTAACTTTTAGGGGAATCCCATGGGTGATTTTTATCACTCTTCCCAGCATAGAGGTGACATGTTGATTTGTAGAACCACTCTGACAAGATACCATTACCTGTACTGTGAGGAAGAAGAAACAAGTCATAGAACGACCAAGGGAATTCCCAATTAGAAATTCAGTTCTAGATCTAAATGCTTCTTTTCGATCTGTTGCTTTTTGTTTGTTTGTTTTTTGTTACTCAGACTTTCTTTTTTCACTGTAGCACATTTACAAGTATGTTTTTACTTCCCTCAAAGAAACCCTCACTGGTACTTTACCTCAAATTATTACATTCAGTTTAAAATTTCAAAAGTTAATTAATGAAAAAAATGCCTTCCAAAAAAGTGATTATCTTGTAAGAAAGGAAATTGATTTTCAAAATCATTTCCTATAATATTTTCATGCCTTGGTTTTAAATTTAAAATGATCTGGAAAATATAGCGAAGTTGTTGAGTTGTTGTTGTTTTTTTTTAACATGTGTCTAGTGGAATATGAAGCGTCAAAAATACACAAGTGTGGAAGAAATAAAATTTAGAGGAGTGTTTTCTTTTGTAATGTCTACAAAATCTCTTTTAACTATATTCTAATATTGTAAATAATATATCATACAATTTGGTTATCAGGACAAAATGAGAAAGTATGTAGAAACGCAGTTTGAAAATTATTCACACTTCTTTAGTGGCATTGTATTCTTTAGATTTTTTTAACTTTGGAAAATAATAAGCAAATTGTTTTGCTGGCCTCCTGAACCCAGAAATTCTTTTGTCTCTGATAAAACCTCAAACATAAAATTAGATACTTGTTTATTTCATTGGGTTTCACTAACTCTTTAGAGGATCTTGGTGAAAGCCTTAAACCTGTCTTGTAACGTATTGTTTTGTTTGGTTTTGTTTCTGGAAACTGAATCATGGTATCTCATTATTAATGACGTCAGAATGCTCTCACCCTCCTGGAAACTTAACTGTGAAAAGCTTTGAAATAATGCACTTGTGGTGGCTCAATGGGACAGAATTAGCAAGGGGCCACCTAAGACTGGAGGAGTTTGTTATTACCTCCTAAACTCAGGCAGTCCTATGTTTTTGTTACTTTTTATTATTATTATTGCTTAGGGGGTTCTTAAATGTCCCTTTGCAGCAAATAAGTCACATTTAATTTCACATTCTGTGGTATTCATGTAACAGATGGATTTGGTAGAAGCAAATATGAATTAAAATTTACTACATCTTTTGCTTGAGATCTTTTTTTCTAACTATTCTTCAAAATGAATCATGCTGACACATTTTTTTCTAGTAAAGATTATGGAATTCTCACTTTATTTTAAATCTAAAAGTTGAAATACATTTCTGTTCTTTAAAACCCAGGAAAAATTGAATAATGCCAGAGAGTATACCAAAATCCTGTAATATTTTGTTTTCAAATGCATTTCTCCAGATAATTAGCTTAGAGACTGGTACTGAGCAAATCCACTTGTCATGTATGTGTGAAGCATGTCTGTGTGCGTGTGTGTGAGTTTGCCATTCTGCCCTGCTTGTTTATAGACAATAGTTACATGCTTGCTCTTGAACAAGATTATGTTGTTTTTAGTGTTTAAATATTTTGTTAGTTGGCCAATGCCTATAGATGACATATTCTCTGAGGTAATATATACCATTGAAAAGAGTATCTAATATTTATGAGACCAGGTATGAATTACACTTATTGGAGTTTGATGTAAGTTTACTAATTCTTCTATTGAGTAACTATTATAGTTAATGCCATGAGTACCTATTATAGTTAATGCTCAAATTTACAAAGAAGAAAACTAAGAAGGAGAAATGTAGTTACCTGACCAAAATCACCCTATCACCTCCTGACAACTCATGGTTGAAACACAGTCACTCTAAGTCTAACACCCACAGTATTAACAAGTTTTGTATATAACTTCATTATAAAATTTTGAAATCACTACTACTGCTAATAGGAATTACTACTGCTTATATGTTTTATGATATTTTGCATTCGATTCATATTATAGTCTCTTTTATGGCTAAGAAATATTTTTCATCTATGTAGGGATAGAATTAGACACCCTAATTAACTTGCCAATAAGACATTGCTGGTGATTGGGAGCATTAATTCCATACCCTGCTAGGCTCCTCATACCTTAGCACATTTTTGTTTCTCAGTCTGTCATTTGCGTGTGGGTATACATTTGATAAATGAAAACATCATATAATTTAAAAATTTCATTTTAATTTCAAATAGAAGTACGAAAGCAATACAAATTTGTGCAAAAAGAAACTATTGCTTTAACAGTGACCAAGTAGTTTAGAAAACAATCTGAAATAGCAAAAGAAAAGAAAATACTTTTGTGAACATATGCAAGACATATGAATAAAGCCACCAAGAAGAAGTAGTGGGGCTTATAGTGAGCTGGAACAATGTTCCCACCTAAAGATATTCAAATACTGAAAAGAAAAAAAAAAAAAGTAAAGATAAGACAAACAAAAACCTCAGCACTGAAAAATCTGCTAAGCAAACAAAACGTTCTAAAAGCCAAATTCCGTATGTGTAAATTTAATTCACCACAGCACTGCGGACACTCAGCACTGCATGTTCAAAGATTTCATATTAGTACAACCCCTTGCAAAGAGCTCTGCAGTGCAACAGGCCCACAGGTCCGGCAGGTGGGCCAGCATTGGCAGGGGCAGGAGCAGCTCAGAGGCCAGAGCTCATGGGAAGCAGGGACAGAGAGGCAGGTGAACAGAGCTTGTCCAGGATTTGACGCAAAGTCACCGATGGCCACAGTGACACTCCACCCGAATCCAAAAGAGTTGTCTCGATTGTCAAAGTCTTGTTAGTGACAGCCACTTGGGTTCTCGGTAGTCAATATAGTCAAGGGTTCTTTCAGAAGCTGCAGCCAAATTTTTAATCACTTGAATGAACCTGTTCCTTCAGCATCTCGGAAGGTCCTCACATTAATAAAAACGTCAAAGAACTGAAGAGACATTGGGAAGCCACCATGGCTCTTTCATCACTAGCTCTCCTAGTTAGTAAAAAGAAAAGGTAAAAACTACTTCTGAAAAGAAGTTTTTGAAAGAAAACATGTGCCTAGTTTGCAATACTTGTGCTACTCCGTTGTGCTGTGGAATCTTAGTGTTACTTGTGAAAAAGAGAAATTATTGCTAGTTTTAACTTTTTCAAGGTGCCAAATAGATTACATTGTTGTCTAATGCCACGTTAATCTGAGAGGAATGGAACAAAGTAGACATATGCGTGTATACACAGGTGCATGTATACACACACATATGTGCATATGTACATATACGTACACATGTCCATATACACACATACATATACACGAATTCATTTGTAATGGACATATACTTTACATTTGTAAAGAGATTTATCTGAGGACTGTGGAGCCTAGAAAGTCTAAAAAGGCCTGCAGACTGAAAACTCAAAGAAGAATTGATTTCACAGTACTGATTCTAAAACGTGTAGCGTACCAGGTTGGAATCTTTTACAGGATTTCCTTTCGGGGTGTCTGAGGGTTTTTTATTGTTGTCGTTGTTGTTCTTATTCTCTAGCCTTTCCACTGATTTTATGAGCCTATTACATTATAGTATATAATCTCTTCTACTTGCAGTAAAATGATCATTAGTAATAGCTACGAAATACCTTCATAGAAACATTTACAATAGTATTTGATCAATGACTGGATAGCATATATTAGTCAAATTAATGCATAAAATTCACAATCACACCATGACTACTCAACCTGGCATCTAATTATGTTTCGTATTTTTGAAAGCCTGGATTATTACACGATATAAGCCAGAATATGCCATTCGTGGAGTTAACGCAACATAAATATACAATTTTCTGGTGCTTTTATTTTGAATGACATCATTGCCACCCATTGAAAATATTTAGTAATATACTATAATGCTTTATGCAGGAATAGTCAACATATGAGGAAAATTGAAATTGGTAATAAAAAGCAAAGGAAAAGTGAAAGTCTCATTTGGAAGCCCAATAACAGTGTGGAACAGAAAATCTGATGCATAAGCTCATTTAGATAAATGAAATTTTCAACATTGTTAATGCTGAATTCCATACTGGCAGGTACAATTAAGTGAGTATGGTAGGCAATGTTCTAATTAGTTTATGCATCGTATTGTGGGAGAAAATACCCATAAATGCAATGAGGTTTATTTTAGCTCACATTTTGGGGATTCAGTTCATAGTCTGTTGGCTCCAAAGCCGAAATGGCACAATAGAAGGGTATCATGGAAGAAAGCACCTCATCTCATGGACACTGGGACACAAAGAGAAGGGAGGAGTTCAGGAGAGACCCCCAAGTCAGACCCCCAGTGGCCCAGCCCCCAAAACCAGGCCCCATCTCTAAATATGAGACTCTTGGGGGACATTTTAGAGCTGAACTACATTTTACTTCTTACCTTCAAAACCTCATGTCCACCTCATGGCGCAAAATATATTTAGTGCATCTCTAAGAATAGCCAAAGTCAACAGTTTCAGCGTTACTGAATTGCCCAAGTCCAAAGTTTTCTCTGAGACTTGAGACAAACTCTTAACTGTGAGCTCTATAAAAATCAGAAAGTTAAAAAGCTCCAATATGCAATGATATAAGGTAAACATTCCCATTCTTAAATGCACGAATAGGATGATGAAAGGAGTGGGAGCAAAGCAAGACCAAAATCCAGCAGGGAAAACGTTAAATTCTCTAGTTGTTTGTCTAGCACTTGAGGCAAGTAATGGCCAGCAATGAGTTCCAGAGGACTTCAGCAGCCCCACCCCCACGGCCTTGTCAGTTCCCGGCCACTTGTCCTGTCTTCGGGCTGGTTCAGCCTAGCGCCTGTGGTTTTCCACAGCAGACTTTTTACATTTTAAGAGTCTCCAGCATCCTGGGGGTTATACTGCACCTCTGGCTTCTCTTGCATAGCTGCATGCATCAGCATCCCATGGGCCTGAACTCCCAGGTCGTCCTTCCAATCTTGGGTGAAGCGTCTGTGAATGCAGGAGGTGACCTTCGGCATCAGACTGGGAAAGTTTCAGCAGCCGCATAATATTGTCTTGGGTATTGAAATTACTGTCAAGGGATCAAAATCTGTTCAGACTTAAGATGAAGGGAGCAAAGTACAGAAATGAGTGCCCCTCAGGATTTCAGAAGGGTCTGTGGAGAAGAGGAGGCCTCTCCACGGGAAGCAAGCCCGGAACTCGGAACCAGTTCTCAGAGATGAGCTGCTGTCCCCAGAGCTCCAGAGAGAATAATGTAAGCTTTCGCTCTTTGGAAACTTACCACTGTGATAAGACATAAAAATACTTCCACAGTCGGAAGCACAGCCATGTGACTGCGCTATCCAGACACAGGCCCTGGGGGAGGATGTGCTACTACTCAGGGAACAGTCTGAAACCCAGCAGACAGCAGGGAGCCCCGCGTTCTGGGTCAGGTATTCGGCACAGAGGAAGTCGGCAGAGCTGGGAAACACAGTGACAATGTGCTGACAGCTTTACGTGATGTTTGCAGAAAAAGGTACCGAACTCTAAGTCAGTATATGGAGAATAAGCAGAGTGAGCGCCCCCTGCTGTCTGGTCTAGACCAGGAAAGGGGAGAGCCTACAGAACGGTAGCAGTCGGCCTCAGCTTTAGGGAATTCGGATTCTCCATGTCAGATGAGCAAAAGTGGAACCTGATTAACGACACCACAAAATCAAAATCTAAAAGCACATTTTTCTCTGTTATATACCTCTTAATTGTCCAGACAAAATTACCTTGTTTCAATAACCTCCAGGTCAGCTTTTCTTTTTTAAATTGTAATTTCAACACTTTACATCTATGTGCAGATTTCAAGTGATCCAGACATTTCTTTTTTATAAATGACATCGAATTTCTCATTTGTGGTCACTGTGAAGTGATTCTTCCTGTAACCGGCAATGCCTAAAAATAACAAATAAGAAACTGTATGAAGTAGTAAGATATACCTATTATGAAGGAAAAGCTAACAAGTATAAAGCTAACAAGTATAAAGCTAACAAGTATAAAAATATATTTTAGAAGAGTTAAGGTAAGATTTCTAAAAATTCGTTTCTTTTCCTTTCATCTGTAAACACGGCTTATAACTATTCAGAATCTATCTTTGAAAGAGGCTGTTTGAGAAGGATTTGGATGTTTATCGGAATGAATTCATGGGGAGTTCGATACTTCCTGCTCCAGAGGATCCCGCTTCCCTCCTTGCTCTGGGTCCCGCGGTGGCCCTGGAGCTTCTGACTCAGTGGTCGGGTGCCAGCCGGGAGAGTCATGGGACGGATCCCTGGAGAGTGGAGCTCTCGGCAGTCGCCAGTGTGAACACAACTCGGTGTCTGCTTGCAGACACTGATTTGCCCTCCACGCATTATCTTTGTATTTTATTTGCAGCTCAGGTGAGCAAAGAGTAACATGAAAATCAAACATCACTGGCCAAGCTGTGCACAAGTAATATTTGGGGGTTTGAATTTATAATTAATCCTTCATCCTTGGCCACTTTAAATTTTCATTTTAAAAATGGAAAAACAAAACAATGTGCTGTCAATTTTCCTGGAGGAAAATACTTTTAATATTTTATGAATTTTAAAATATAGCCTACTAAAATACCAACACATTAATTGATAAATCTTCCAAATCCTTTAAATAAGAAACTTTATGGTAAGCCAAGTTGTTTTCTTCATTGTCATAATTAGTCCCTCCTTCACCAGATTGCAGTGGCTCTTTGGGATATATGGAAAGATCACCCGAAAATCGTTGTGGCATGAAAAACAGAAAACATAGATCTAAAGTTAATGATTCATGTGCCTAGACAAACCAATCTAAGAATCTTTTGACCAGTGAAAAAATTATACACTTGTCTCAAGATTAAAAAAGAAAAACAAAAAGTACTGAGGATGTAGCTCAGTGCAAAGGCCTGGATCCAATTCAGTGTATACACAGTGCTTTAGCTTCAGTGTATACACAAGATTTTTCAATAATATAAATGCTGGACACAGTCTGGATTTCTGAGTTTTGTTGCAATTTGGGATGTATTTCTAAACACTGGGCGTCATCTATCCCCTCCCTATTTTATTGAATTTTGGAAGAGTAAGTGATACAACCGAGTTATCCAACACAGCCTCCTTCTCATCTGTGTGACTTAGGACCTTTGTCCTACTTTACATTCAGCTTTTCGGCATTCATTTATTTGCCATACAGTTGTGGGTTTTTGAGCCAATATGTCTGTTATGTGTCCCTGTCCTAAAGAATATATATATATTCTTTAGGACATATATATATATACACGCACACACATATATACACATACATATGTGTGTGTAATCTTTTTCTATATGTAAATTACTGACTTCATAGTTTTTAAATGTTTAATACATGAATGAATGAAAGAAATTAATGAAGAAATAATCTTGAACTACTTAGACCAACAATATTCATTATATCTGTATATGCTATGGCTAGAAAATACCTTAAATTCTTAGATATCATTTGCTATAATCCTCCCCCCCAAACTCATGCTATAGTTGTTATTATTTTTCCCCTCTTGTCAGTAATGGAAATAAAACTGTGGCAGGTTAATTCATGTATTCACTGTTGTAGATTTGTACAGAGAGACAGCCTGGATGAACCTCAGGCCAATCCTCACCACGAAGGTATGTTCTTTACCACCTACAGTGGGAAGTTGAATACTGTCCCCGTTATTACATGAACATGTATTCTCTGCTGCTGCAGCTGGAGAAGCCACAGAACCCAGACACTGAGCCTGTCTTCCTAACCCACACACATCAATGAGATATTATTGGGTAGCATCAATTTTTTTTATTACTAGAGGTAAAACAATGTGGAGATTACATTTAGCTATCAAGCAAAATGAGAATTTGCCTTATTGAATAAATTTTTTTTTTAAATTCTGCTACCAGAAAACTTTTGTGTGTGTGTGTAAATAAATTTGTCTGCAGAGAGATAGATAGACAGGTAGATATCAGTCTTCTTTGCTTTAGTTTGTGGTGTAACATTTAAAATTTATAAAATTGACTTGATTCCTCACACTAGAGGTTATATTTTAAAAGTTACTTGCAGAGCTTTAGGGAAAAAGTGTAGTTTGAAGACACAAAGTCTATTTGCTAGTTTACTAAGTTATTAAAAACACTTTGGAAATATTTACTCATATAACTCTTTCAAAATTGATGGGTTTGGTCCAAGTGTCCACATGCAGAACACATTCTTGGGGTCAGGCTTAATTCCCAGCCCACTAAATGGAACGCTACAACTCCCTCTCCAGTTCAACAAACGGTAAAACTATAAGATGGTATGAATAGGTGGAAAATGACTCAAATAACAATTACTAGTGGGATTTTTCCTTAGTTAAATCTTCCAGTAAAAAGATTTTAAATTTTTCCTTGAAGGGTATCATAAATAGTTAGGCTTATAAGTTAGAAGCTGTATTTCCTGTTTTACTGGTAAGGGGTTTTATAAATGACACTGATAGAAGACCTCAAAGACTCTGTCGTAAGGAGACCACAGAAGTTGGTTTACGTGTAAACAGTACATCTTTTTTTCCCCACATTTTTAATTAGTGCAGATTGGTTATGCTGATTTATAGGTTTCATTTTGGCAGACTTATAGATGTGTGTAGCATACTTTAATCATCCCTACCACGACGCATTCCTTGCCACATTCTCTCTCCAAGATTCAGATTTTTGGGGCCATTTCAGTGCATGTAAAGTATTTGATCATATTCACCCCCGTCTACGGCCATACCACCCTGAACGTGCCCGATCTCGTCTGATCATATTCACCCCCCTACTACCTACTAACCACACTTACCTCCCTTATACCTCTCCCTTACTCCCTTGCTTTTATCTAATGGTGTCCCTTTCTTATCACATTTTAGATTCCACATTTAGGGAGAACAAAGATATATGTTTTTCTAAGTCTGGCTTGTTGTCTTACTAATCAGTACTTTATTTAATGCCTAATGAGAGTAAACTATTTAAAAGTTTACATGTTTGAGTCCAGCAGTGTTTTTTTGGTTTCAGTTTGTTTTGTTTTGTTTTGTTTTGTTTTTGAGTAGGACAGTGTCACAGCACAAACCTGCAGTGAATTTCATGCCGCATAGGAAGATTCACACAGATTGGAAGCGTGGAAGCCTCACGTTTCCTCAGTGTTTCGCAGTTAAAAGTTTAAACAAAATTGAAAAAAAAATCTTCTTGGTCTCACTCATCAGCATATCGATTACAGAACCTGGCAGGCATTGATAACTGAGGAAATGTTGGTTTTAGAAAGACAAAGAAAATAATTACCACTTGGTCTTGGTGGCAATGAAATAATAGCTCTGTGAGCTGGAACAGGAAAAGGGAAACAGGAAACCACCATGGAAGTGTGGGACTGTCACACTTCCATGTGTGATCCCCCAATCATCACCGTAGAAGTTCTGGAGGAATTTGGGGGCAAATGAAATTTTTGCTGCATACATGAAATGAGAATAGAAAAAAAATTTTTTTTTACCATGTATGATTTTGTCTTTACTCCTTTGCCACTGTGGCCTGTGTTGGGAAAATCCATACCCAGATGTGTGATCCATTTCTTTTCTCCTGATAAATCACATAGCTATGTGTTTTGGATGCCATCTCCATGTCTGGAAATGTGGTTGACAAGTTTTGCCAGAAATAGGAAGTGATAGCCAACAAACTGGTATTCTTTTCTCTACTTCGAAGATTTTCTGTACAAAATCCACTTTGAATCTTTCTTCAGCTTTATTTACGTCACTAATATGAAGGCTTTGAAAATGTGTTATTATCTGCACTGAAGTGGCAAACTACAATTTCATGTCTATAATTTGACTTTATAATATTTTAATGTTTGGTCAACAGAGTCATCAGTGCTGTTGTTAGTGATAGAGTTTGTTTTACTGTTATATTTTCTGTTTTTAAATATCTTGTGCTGGGAATGTGTTGGCTTCAGTTCAGTATAAGCCCCACTGTTTTCTGTCTGTCGTTTCATACATTTATATGACTTAATAAGCTCATAAAACATTTTTTTCTTAGTAGCTCAGTAAAACTTCACCCAGATTGTCTCTAAAGTAGATAGTAACCCTTCAGAAAGGTATTTTCTGTCTATACAATTTGGTATTAGATTCATTTTTTTCTTTGAAGTTGAGATCATTGTTTTGTCAGCGTATTTGAAGTTTTCTGTTATCATGTGCACACGCGTAACAAACTAAAACATAGCAAAGCACAAAAGTACAAAGAGATTAGTCTTTCAGAACAAA
Organism: Hystrix cristata; assembly: GCA_004026905.1. NCBI lineage: Eukaryota > Metazoa > Chordata > Mammalia > Rodentia > Hystricidae > Hystrix > Hystrix cristata. The sequence goes on along the minus strand of PVJO010021889.1, from coordinate 9,881 downwards.
AACCCCAGGGTATGAGCTTGATGCTCCCAATTACCAGCTATGTGACCACGGCCAATTATTTAGGATCTCTGATTCTATTCCCACATTGCTTAAAATACATTTCTTAGCATTATGAAAGAATAAATCAAAATATTAACAGTACCTAAAATCTCATAAAATTTTCAAGAAACAGTATTTGCTATTTATTATTAGTAGTATTTTCAAATTTCTGTAATGAAGTAGTACATGTGAGTTGTCAATAATATTTTGGGACTTAGATTTAGAGTAACTGCATTCAAACCATGTCCTTGGCAGAACCTGCCAGTGTGATTTTGGTAGGGTAACTTCATCTCTGTTTCTTAGTTTCCCTCTCTGCAAAAATGAGCATAACGATCATAGTCATCTGTGGGATTGTAATGAGAGTAAATCAGCGATCTTTTGTCAACCTCCTAGAACCGTGATTCACACATTGAAGGTCTCAGGAAATGGTCAATACTCTTTTCAACAGTGAATATCATGACAGAGAATATATTTTCTATGGACATAGGTCTGTCCATACAGAGTAAATTTTTCCACCTAAAGAAACACAGTATTGGGTAAAGGCAAACATGAAACAGTTACCTATGAACAAGGAGGGCAGAAGGGCAGGCGCACACACACACACACACGCATGCAAAAATATGCAGAATATTGAATGGCAACTTTTTCTCTCAAATTTATCTGTGACTTGTATACCATGGGATGTGAAATTAACTATGATTTATTGGCCACAAAAAACACACTCGGCAAACCCTTAAAAAGATACCCGGCAAAAATAAAAAGAAAGTAAGGGTGGGAAGGGGAAAGGGAAGAAATCCAGGCCTGCCCAGATTAGGAGGCTGTTGCAAAGTCCTCCTCCCTTGCTGCGGCCCAGTCAGCCACCACAGGTGCACCTAATTCAAAGCTTTCTGCAGTGAAGTTTCCCAGAGTGAGAACATTCCCACGGGAGTAGTAATGAGCTTCCGTGTGACCCAACTGCCACAAAGCAATACTATACCAGACAGGTTTAAAATTCTCACACAGATCCTCCAAACAGTAAATGGAATCCAAGGAAATAAAAACTCTTTTTTCATTCTGTCTGACTTATCAGAGACAAAAGAACTCCTGGATGCTAAACAAGACAATTCGATTATTTTTCTGACATGAAAACAATCTTAAGAACATAATATCATTATAGGGCTGAGAAAAAATTTCAAAGCAAATGTACACATATTTTCACATTTGGTTCTGCTATCAAAGACCATGTAAAATTATTTATGACATCACAATGCAGCTCAAAAGTGTTTTGTAAATACTCTAAGATGAAAAAAATCATTTTTTCTAATTTTTTTTGTTCTACTACAATGTATTTTTGGACATTCCTATCCCTCTATAAATGTTAAAAAATAATCTAAATATATATGAATGACTCTAGTTTGTCCTTTTTTATGGCTGTGTAGTACTCCATTGTGTAGAAAAACCACATTTTCTTTAGCCATTCATTGGTTGTTGGGCATTTAGGTTGTTTACAAGACTTAGCTATTACAAATTGTGTTGCTATGAACATGGTGGTGCATACATCCTTGTGGTATGACAATTTTAATTCTTCTGGGAAGATCCCCAGTAGGAGAATAGCTGGGTCAAATGGAACCTCCAGTTGTAGTTTTTTGAGGAATCTCCATATTGATTTCCACAGTGGCTAGACCAGTCTGCATTCCCACCAACAGTGGAGGAGGGTTCCTTTTTCCCCACAGCCCCGCCAGCATTTGTTATTGGTTGATTTTTCCATATACGCGGTTCTTTCTGGAGTGAGGTGGAATCTTAACGTTGTTTTGATTTGCATCTCTCGGATGACTAGTGATGTTGAACATTTTTTTATGTATTTATTTGCCATTTTTATTTCTTCATCTGAGAAATGTTTATTCATTTCAGTTGCCCATTTTTGGATTGGGTCTTTAAATTTGAGAGGTTTAATTTTTTTGAGTTCTTTGTATAGTCTAGATGTTAAACCTTTGTCCGATGGATAGCTAGCAAAAATTTTTTCCCAGTCTGTGGGTTTTCACCCTGCTCTGTTGGTGATGCTTTTAAGTGAAATAAATCAGACACTCATGAGTACACATCAAATTGTCTCTCTGATATGAGAAATCATAACTGTAAATAAGGACAAAGAGGTGTAATAGATACTATATAAAAGGAAGATAATATAGAAAGGAGAGGAGTACTAGAAAGAAAGAAGGGGAAAAGCAGAAAGGCAACAAAGAAAAAAAAAGGGAAAGGGAAAATATGGAAAATTAAGAATAAACCTGCTGTAAATAGGGAGGAAGGGAACAGAGGGGAGGGGCGGGGAAGAGGGGGGAGAACCAAGATGCATCATGTACAGGTAAAAAATAAATGTGATGAATGTAACCATTATATGTAAAATGTACCAATACATGTTCTTGGTTTAAAATTTAAAAAAAAGAAAAAAAAATAATCTAAATAATGTTACCTTATTTCCAGATAATTTTGAATTTAAAATCAACACATAAAAATTGAGGCAGTATCTTGGAAAATCTGTTTCTTTTTTGATTTAAAAAACACCTTTTTTACAAACCATTTTTAATCAGTTAAATTCTCAAAATTTTAACATGAGTATAATAATTTGAGATAAAATACTAATAAGGGCTTTATTTTGATAAATTAAAAGATATACTTGGGTACACACTCAAATAGATTAAAATGAGCAGCACAAATTCAACAGAAACATCCAGGACTAGACCACCGCCTCTAGCTCCGTGTGGAGTTAGCAGTCCGCTGCACCGCTCTGTGCCTGGCCTCTTTTCACTGCAGCATAAGACCGTCATTCTGTCCTCCCAGAATGACGTTATCTTCCAGGCACCAAGTCACCCTCATCGCTGGGGAGGATGTGGAAAGTCACCCCTGTGATTCTCCCATAAGTCAGGACGCCTCCTGGGAAACTGGGAGGAGACACTGCACATGTGCCAGCAGATGGCCTCCGTGGAGGTGAACAGCAGCGTGCTTGTCGTGAGTTAATTTTACCTCATGCAGGATTCGTTAGGAGGAAAAAATAAACTTAAAAGGCAAGAGAGCAACCATACTGTGGTACGTGTTGGGTTCACTGATGTTCTTTTCCTCCAAGAATTGTTATTGACACTGATCAGTAGCAAATGTGAAAACTGAAGAATAGACATAAAGAACCATGAGATACTGAAAAATAGAGATAAAGAGTACTCCGAGATATAAATGTCCGAATCAGATGCTCATGTGTGGAGGGATTGGAGTCTCCCAATACCCCGTAATGATGAGGGTCACCTAAGTAACTTCTGTACCGGCCAATCATTGTTTTTATCTGTCCTTGGAGCTTTGAAAGGAGTGTTACTGTGAATCTTCTCTGTGCCTGTTCTTTTCGGTTTGCTTAGGTTGGAAGAATCTGTGTCTTCTTTCCCCACATGTATATATTGTGCAATAAATGCTATTAAAACTTCCACAGAAATTGTTTCAAAATAATTCTGAAAGAATAATAACATGTATGCAGAAATGTATGTAATAATTTTAGCATATCTACCTAAAGGTGCTCACTACTATAAACTTTAGACTGTAGAAGCCAACAAAGTTTCATGACTGTATTTTATTTAGTCAGTACAGCAAGATTTTCAGTGATTCAATGAAGAGTGAACTCCCGTTGCACTGCACATTCAAATAACAAATAGCTTTTGATTTATTTTCTGTCATTATTTCTCATCTGAGATGTATTCATACATGTGTAGAACACATACACACACTACTAGCAATTCTTAGATAATTTTTCAGGTCATCTGCCTGTATGTAACAACTTACCCAAAGCATCGTGGTGAAAAACAAACCATATTATTATCCTCAAATGCGTGTGGATGTGGACTGGAAATCAAGTAATGAGAGCAAGTTTCTGCTCCATAATGTTGGGTGACTCAGTAACAGAGATTCAAACCAGTGAGTGTAGAAATCTCTGGGGCTTCTTGCGTTACAGGTTTGTTCAGGGCTTTTATTTGGGGCCTGGTTTTCCCAGCACATTTATGGTTGGCCCTTTTGGGAAGTATGTGATGTTGTGAGGGCTTTAGGTCCAGGGTTTCGATTTGTACTATTGACCTGATCTCAGAAATGTTAGAACTGGGCCAGTTCATGGCTGTTTGGTACTTAGTAAAAAGTAGCAAATTATGCAATGACTTATTCTCACTAAGAATTTATTTTCTTGTCATATGCACAAAGATGAACATGCTACTTTATTTCAGCTTATGTATACTCGTATTTGTTTGAATAAAAAGCATGGGGATGCTCTCCACTCTTGGAACACCAGACTGGAGCTCTGAACATACTCTGTTGAACAATATTGTTGCCAGATGAGTAGGGCATATAGAATACTGCTCATATAACACTTTATGAAGTTCATCATTTGTACTGAGTGTTTTGTTCGGGCTGGACCAAAAACAATGAAACAAGTAAAATTAAATAATAGATTCTGACGTATGTAATATACAAAGGAATTGCTTGGCTACTAAATTACAAATGGTAAATTACACTCAAATGGCAATGAAAATTCACTGTTGAAAATTGCTTTGGTTAAGTTAATATTAATTAATTTGGGTTTATCTAGGTACAGAAGCTTTTCAGAAAAGTAGTGTCCAACCAAAGGAGAGAGAAGCAATGAGACTGAGGCTCAGACAGCAGGCGGCCTCTGGTTTCAGGGGTTTCTGAGCTCCGGGAGAGTTGTTTTTAAGAGACAGAATGCTGCTTCCATTCCGGTTTGGAGAAATAATGCAAAGCCTTTTCTTTGTAGCATTTTAAATCACGCATTGCCTGATAGAAACCTTGTAAATATATTTACCACCTGAGTTCATGACATATATGGTTTAGTATGCTTTACCACCCACAATATCATTGGTTGACTAGGAAGATGATGAATGGGACCTAAATAAAAACAGAAAAAAGAGCAAAGAAAAAATAGTAAAGGAGGTGAAAAATCATTTTTGAGAAGAGTGGAGGAATTGGAAGGAGGTGCAGGAAGAGCCAGGGAACGTAGTCATGTTACCACGGTATTCATTTCCTTTGGGCACATTTAGGTGAGAAGTAGGTGGAAGGCTGATTTTGACCAGGGTTGGGATTTTGCAAGTGTGTGGTGAGAGCTGAGAGCTATAACAAAGCTGAGCGTGGATACAAGCGCGTATTAGAATAATCTAATCTCAAATGTTTCCCAACTTATGTCTCCAGGATAAGGCCATTAAAATCATAACTATAACAATAAAATTCACAGAGATCAATTTATATAAAAGAAGTGCTGAACTGACCTTGTCTTTTTATTTACTCTGAAAACATCCTTCTTAAATGGGTAGCATTATTAGCTCCATTTTATGAAGAGGGATAAGAGTAAAATAATACCTAAAAGGAGAGAGTTTACATACTTACCTATTAAATAGACTCAGAACATTTATAAGAGCTATAACTAATATGAAGTCAAGATTATGTAAAATGTAAAAGTAAATGCAACATTTAGTGGTTGGAAGGATACATTTTGTTGAAGATATAGAAAAAGAAGATGCCTGGTTTTTAGTTTGGATAAAAAAATCAACATAGAACAAAAAAAAAAAAGTTTAGAACCAGTTAACCTATTTTGGAAATAAAAGATAGCTGAAGAAACCCACACAACGACGCTGAATGTTACCATTTATGTTGATGACCAAGACCATGGTGACAACGCCCTATAGTATTCTGGTTACACCCACTTTTCCTAACTCCTACATTACTTCATCCTTCTGTTGTCCTCAAACTTCCTAAACCACCTCCCATTTCAGAACAAAGACCTTAGGAAGTAATTTACACAAACTCCTGTCAACCAACCTGTTTGCAGCTGGTCTCACACACTCAGCATGGCCACGTTTGTCCGCGTAGGAGTCCCCATGGTGTTGTATGATGCCAGCCTCTCTGGGACAGAACTGGACTCCATGCACATTCACTCTCCTGCCTCTCCAATAGTATCACTGCCCTAACGATCCTCTTCATGCCACATCAGCCATCGGGAAACCATGGCGTTTCTCTGCTCTCTCGCCACCAAATTTAGAAAATGTTGCCTACATGCGCTGTCTAGATTTTCTTCCCTCAAGCCCATTCCAGAGAGACTTAAACCACCACCTCGCCAGATTGTTGTTGCCAACCTAACCAAAAGCTTTCAGTTTCTCACAAATTGTATGACAAATTTAACTAACCCACGGTGCACTCCAGATTATTTAAATACTATTTTCTTCTTGAAAATCTCGTCTTCATTTCAGTAAATGTCTATTGAATCATGCCAGTTGTTCACAGACTAAAAAGCAAGCCAAAACCAAAACCCAAACCCTGTAATGTTCCCAATGTCTTTCTCTGAAAATAAAGCAAGGTCTTCAAAATAGATCCAATATTCAATCTATTCTCACGTTGTCAAGTACCATTTGCAAACTACTGTTACTAAACACTTTGATTGTTGTGAAAACTGTTGCTAAGACTTCGTCGTGCTTTCACCCTTGCTCCAGACATTCGGCTCTCAGTTCAGCGCCTTGAAAGCTCAGTCACTTCCTGTGCAAACCGTCCTGTGACGCTGTCAGAGACAAAGAGAGCATTCTAAGTGTCGTACAAAGTGCTCTGTGCTCTTGTGTTCTTCTCTCTCTCCTGCCCCGTTGAATCCAGTCACTACTCTTGGTTCACTGCTGTTAGTAAAACACTTTTACTGCTTGAAAGCTAGAGCTTTTCTCTGTGTTTGAGACACTCTGCCCTTAGCCAGATGACTCACTTCCTCGCCCGTGTCAATGATTGTCTTGGAGGAGCTTGCTAACAGCTCTAGGTAACCTAACAGCCAACCCCCCAGAACATTTCTCCTTTACCTTGTGTGTTCTTCACCATTATACTTATCACCATCTGACACATTATGCATTTATCTCAGTAGTCGGCTTCTATGATGAATATCTTAATGTCTGCGCAGAAAGCGAGAGGAACCAGCAGAGGTTCTGTGATTGCTAAGGAAATATTACTCACGTTGGCCGAAAGAGGGCGAGCCTTCATTATTTTTATTTTGTCTAGTCTTGGACATGATATTACTCAGAGAAACTTTCTTTTTGTTCCACTTATTCAGAATGACCGCATCCAAAACTGGCATTCTGCAAAGTCTTTTATGTTAACTTGGGAACATCGCTAAGACCACTGTCGGGTCAGCCACCAGTTGACAGCTGCTGGGACTCAGGGCTTCTTCTGCATTCTCAATATTAATTTGTAGCATATTATCACTTTAATAAAAACATGGATAGAAACAACATCGACTAACTGTATGGGTATATATGTATATGTACATAAACACATATATCAGAATGCATCAGAGGTGTGGAAAATGGAAACAATAAAATATACAATGTTTTACAGAAAATCCCCGACTTACAAACATTGGAGTTGTGAAATTTCACAGCATGAACAAATGAACCGTAGATGCAAACTAATCTTTGAAGTAGCTCGTGCATCTGTGAGACACTGTCACAGGCGTGCTGTTGTGTGCTGACTGTACAGTGTGACGGTGAGAGGCCCAGAAGCAAGAGGAAGAGCAGTGGGGATGCGGAGGGGACTGCTAGAAAGTGCAGAGCAATAACCGTGGAAACAAACGTGAAAATAATTGAGAGATCGGACTGAGGTGAAAAGATGGTAGACTTCACTCCACCATTTCCCGCGTCCTCTCCCTCCTCCAGTTAGTAACTCTCTTGTCAGTTCACCCCATGCAATCCCCTGTACGCCAATTGTTTTATTATACTGTACCAGCATTTTAAGGTAACTGTAAAGGTAAAAATAGTCTATTTATAGTATTCATGTGTGTGTGTGTGTTTGCTGTACATTATATATTTGTTTCAAAGATGTATAAGACTCACTTTGTCAAACTTACAAATGAATCTAATTTATTGTTATGAATGTGCTCCAGAACTTGTTTGTAAGCTGAGGACTTATTGTATTTAGCACAGCCAGGTAGATGGGAATAAGAAGAAAACTTAAGAAGAGGGCAAAGAAAATTATCAAACTTTTCATTAACGAGCTTTGAAGTCCTTCATTGATTACAATGTTTTTCTGTACGTAGCAGTCACTAATATGAGTGAGAAAATTAATACAATTTGAATACAAAAGGAAAAGAATCATGTATAATGCTAGGAGCAATTTAACTATAGCCTGTGGCCAGAAATCAAGTTATCCAATAAAACTTATCACTTGAAAGGGAGGAAAAAGTGATGCTAAAAATCATATATTAAAATTTTCATGTTATGCAAAGTAGGAAAGAAAAAAGTATAGATAGACTTAAGATTATTTCTTGTGAATTTATTTTATATGTGGAACCACATATCTCTGATAACTGTGAATATAATCTTTGATAATATGAATGTATAAATTTGAATGTAAAGGCAAAAAATTTACAAATTATCTCAGCAAGGTGAATTGAAACAGTTAAAAGTAACTTGAGAAAGCTAAATATTTGAAGTATTTTTTCAAAAATTTTCAGCAATCTAAAACAGAAACAAAATCAAGTGACAAAGAAGAAAGAAAGAAAGAAAAGAGAGGAAAAGAAAAGCAAAGAGAGGGAGGACAGTGAGGAAGGAGAGAGGGAAGGAGTGAGTGAGCAAAAGAAGATGGAAAGAAGATAAATAACATGAAATTGTAATGTGAAGTTATAGGATGAAACATGTAAAATTGGAAAAAACATATCAAAGATCTTAATAATTTCATTAATGTGTCTGACACAATTGAATGGTATGAAACATTCTTACAGAGAATGCAGAATCTTCCATTTCATCCATAGAACATTTACCAAACCTCCCATTCAATAACTACAAAGTAAAATAAGATGTAAATACATTTAAATTAAGACATAGTGTAGACCACAGGTTTTGGATCATTTGCAATAATACTAGAAATGAATTACAAAAGGAAAAAGCAAAAACAAAATCAATGATGTTTTGAAATTTAACAAAAAGAAAAAAATGATTGCTTTCCAATATCTACTTCTAGGTTATGCAAATCTCATAGAAGTAATTTTTAAATGCCATTATAGTTCACAAATATTTCACTAGATTTCATGTCCAAATTAAGATACGTATTTTTTGATTATATGAGAAATAGATTCAGAGTTGATAAGGCCTACAGCCGTGATTACACATCTAGTAAAATACAAGATTTCAGGAAGCCAACGACGTAGAGCGTACTTTAGAAACGGAGAGAGAAAAGTCTTTTAGTTTCTCTTAAATGGTTTATGATCTTTTCAATTTGGGATTTCATAAGAAAAACATTTGTGTGCAGATGATTCCTGCATAAAGTAAGTAATTTTAATATTTTAAGTCTTCTTTCTATTATTCTGATTTTTACATAGCCTAAAATACATCGGCTGTTATAGTAAAAGACTTGAATAGCAGGACTATTTACCTCAGTGATATTATTTTTTGCCAAAAGACAATAAAAATCATCAGAAGTTGAAATGACTCAAGAATTTGGAACACCACTTTAACCTTTCCTGGAAATCCACTGACCTGTTCATTCCTTTGAGTATAGGAGACAGGCGAAGAGAAGAAATGTATCTTTTTGTCTTCTGACTGGGGGATGCGACAGGTGCTTGAAGAGGGACAGGAATGGAGAACTGCCAGTTATAAGTGCCTGGGATGGTACTTTTCCCTTGCAGAAATCAAAAGCTAATGACATTTAGGGAATGCTTTGCCACATACTTTTTTTTTTTTTTAATAGTGGATTCTACTTCTCATTTTCCTCTGGAAATTCCTTTCTGGGTAGGTGAGTTTCTTTCTGCATATGTATTCTCTCTAAATAATGACAGTGCAGTTGAGAAAAATCTACAGACTTTCTGT
>PVJO010021888.1:0-29061 GCA_004026905.1 Hystrix cristata | reverse complement strand
AATTTTTCCAGCACCATTTGTTAAATAGGCTATCCTTCTTCCAATGAGGGTTTTTGGCTTCTTTGTCAAAGATGAGGTATTTGAGTGTGCCTGAGGTTGTTTCTGCATCCTCCAATCTATTCCATTGATCCTCAGGTCTGTCTTTTTGCCAGTACCATGCTGTTTTTAATACTGTAGCTCTATAGTATAGTTTTATGTCTGGGACTGTGATGCCCCCAGCTTTTCCCCTAGGAACCAACCGTATTTTACGCTGGGCTCCATTTAAGCAGTTTCAAGTGTAGGGAATCACATTTGATCTAAGCAAGCTTTACAGAAAAAGAAAGGAGGGAGAGAGAGAGGAAGGGAAGAGAGAAAGGAAAGGAGAGATGGTGGAGCTGACTGCATCACAGCTACTTTCTCCTCCTCCTCTTAGTAGTAAAGTGCAACTTCAGGAATTGACACACTTGTGGTTTTCTTTTTTTGTTGTTTTAAATTTTATCTTGATGGTACATTTTAGTACACATAGTGATAACATTCATCACAGGGGATTTGTACCTGTACACGATATATCTTGTTGCTTCTTTTATTCCTGTTCCCCTCCCCTCCCTTCACCCCTCCTCCCTCCTTACTTACAAAAGCTTTGTTTCCATTTTATCCTTCCATTCCTTATTTCTCTTGTCCCTCTGTTCCTTTCCCCCACCTTGTTCCCCTTCCCATTTGAACAATTTCTTCCCTTTCCCAATGTAATACATTTTAGTCTTTATTTACACTTTCAGTGTCTCACACTCAAGAAACAATGCGGTGTTTAAACATATGTGTCCAATTTATTTCCCTTAAGGGTATGGCCTCAAGATGCATCTATTTACCTAGAAATATCTCAAGTTTATCATTCTTTATGGCAGAGTAGTACAGCACTGTATATAAAAAACCACATTTTCTTTATCCATTCATCAGTTGATGGGCATTTGGGCTGTTTCTGAGATGCAGCTATTACAAACTGTGCCACTATAAACGGGTGTGCATATATTGCTGTGGTATGATGTTTTAATCCTTTTGGGAAGACACCAAGAAGGGGAATAGCTGGGTCAAATGGAACCTCTAGTCCTAGTTTTTTGAGGAATCTCTACACTGATTTCCATAGCGGTTGCACCAGTCTACACTCTCACCAACAGTGGAGAAGTGTTCCTTTTTCCCCACAGCCCCTCTAGCATTCATTATTGGCTAATTTATTGATAACAGCCATTCTTTCTGGAGTGAGATGGAATCTCAGTGTTGTTTTAATCTGCATCTCTCGAGTGACCAGTGATGTTGAACATTTTTTCATATGTTTATTTGCTATTTCTACTTCTTCATCTGAGAAATGTCTATTCATTTCAGCTGTCCACTTTTGGATTGAGTCTTTAAATTTGGGCGGTCTACTAGACCCACATCTTTCCCCATGAACCAAGTTAAAATCAAAGTGGTTCAAAGATCTAAACATTAAAACAGGAACACTAAGTCTTCTGGAAGACAGAATAGGTAGAACTCTTGAAGACACAGGTGCAGGCAAGGACTTCATGCGCAAAGCCCCAGCTGCCCAGGAAATATCACAGGCATCAACAACTGGAGTCTAATCTTATTAAAAAGCTTTTGCACAGCAAAAGAAACCACCAACAGAGCGAAGAGACAACGCAGAGAATGGGAAAAAACTTTTGCCAGCTGCTCCTCCCACAAAGGACTAACATCTCGAATATACAAAGAACTCCAAAAAAATCAGACGCCTAAAATTTAAAAGCACTTGTGGTTTTCAATGTCTGTAAGACGCCACACACATCTTTACGCCAGAATATCAAAGTCAACGTCTCCGATAAGCTGACCGGCTCTTGGTTGCAGCAGCACCCTGTCAGTCTTCACAGCTCTAGCTGTGAGGCTGGCATAGTTTTCTCTAGCTAGCGGCTCCACGTAGCAGCACCCCTGCTTTAATACCTGAGCAGGACTCTTCCCCTCCAAAGCGGCCCGCTGTTCTCAGGGCCTGAGTCGCAAGCCCGAGCCCCAGCCTCAAAGCCAGGCCTTGTTCTCTGCGGACGGACCTCCCTGGCGCCCTGCTGGGCAGTGCCCGCTCCCTGACTCTGTCACCGTGGCCCACCCACCTGCAGGCCGCCACCTGCTGCACTCGCTGGCCCTCGCGGACTGCAGGATACTGCCGCTGCTGGCTTGGCGGGACTTTCTTGTCGGCCGAAGCAAGTCGTGATTCCAGCGGCTTCTTTCGCCCTGGTGAGCACCCTCTGTCTTTAACCTGAAGCAAACTCATCCATCCCTCTTCCACCAAGCTCCTCTCCTGACAGTGGCACACGGCCATGCGCTCGGTTTTTAAATGAGAACAGATTCCAATTTCACAGGTTTCTAGCATAATGAAAACAGACTATGGACGGCTTATGGAAGTCACAGGTGTGCGAGAAGTCAGGCACCAACCTGTACTAAGCAAGCCTGATAAACAGCAGAAGATTTTCACTGACACATGGGAGGTGAAAGAAATCAACTTCGGTTTCCAAGCAGCTTGTCAGCCAACGGCACATTTATAAAGACAGAAATTGAAAAGTAAAATAGAAAAGACACTGACCTTTTAGGGAGTCACTAAATGTGTACACAATCAGAAGCAAGTTCCATGCCTGTCAGAGAAGTTGTCGTAGTCTAGACAACCGCGAGATATGTCAATATTCTACCTGGATTTTACAGCAGTTCTTTAGTTCCGCAAATATGCCTTGATTTAAAATGACAAAAGATGCAATCCTTAGTGCCAGGCCGTATTACCATTAGTACTCTACACAGAAACAATGTTCTCATCAGCAATGTTTAGCAAGTTAAAGCTGTATTGAAAACAAAGGCAAGAAACAGCCTTCACATGATAAGGTCTTCAAACAGAAAAACTCCGTAAATATCAAAGCGGATGAAGTCCAATCACATAACAAGTTTATTAAACAAATTCATGAAAGTGGCATTCTAAATACTGTGCAAAAAGCAGCAAACTTATCTTCCTAAAATCCCGATGAGTGAAGTACTCCTATTGGTCCCATTTTCTAGATAAAAACATTGAGGCAGAAAGATTAAATACTTTGCCTGGAGCCACAGAGCTAATGAGTGGCACAGTGACAGTCAAACGTGGCAGGGCATGCTCGAACTCTGCCATGTCTGTGTGACTTTTGAGGGGCTGGACGGTGGCAAAGCACCATGGAAGGGGGGATTTGGCTTCCAGCAGTCAGGCTCTTTGCATGAACTCTTTAGTGCAGTTCAAATGTTCACCTAGTGTCAGAAAAACTGTGAAATCCCATGTGGTGGGCTAGTAAATCACCACTGGCAAAAGAAAAAAAAAAATAGCAAGGGAAATGTAAAGCACTGTTGAAATCATGTCACAGGGTGTGTTTAAGCTACGCTGTGCATTTCAGTACTAACACCAGAATCTGCATTAGGTTATTCTTTAGAGTAACTTTAAATGAAGGAGCTCCTAGCAGCCAGCTCACAGAGTTAAACCGTGCTCTACATGAGAGGCCAATACTAATACTATAGGCTCTAACAAAACGAAACCAAAGGTGGTCCTTCACAGATCTGCAGTGTGGATGGGGCTTTGAGAGAAATGTCCTTCGGCCACACTTGGGCAGCCACTGCCACACACACCCAACTGCTGGCCCCTGGAGACTTTAATAATGCCAGCAGCTCAAATATTCACCATGTCTTCCAGAAGCTTGAAGATATATCAACTGACACAAATAATAATCGCTTATTTGCAACCTTTGGACAATGATTTCATCTCTTCAGGAATTATTACCTTGACCTTTTAGGCTGTATTTAAAAACAACCATATATTTACATTTCCCTACTAGTGGTCGTTTTTATGGCTACCATTACAATTTCTATGCTATTTACAAGGTAGGATAATAAGATGACATTAAATTAGTCAAAATATCATGTCTCTTCAAACATATGTAAATTAGGATTTTACAGCCTAAACATATTTGTAATGAATACAAATTAACATAAATTTATTATAGACATAATTGGGTGAAACCTGATACTTAACACATGATAGATCTTTACTTTTCACATATTATTTAACTTATATAGAGTCCTTCAACTGTTAAATTTTTATTTCCTGCAGGTAGTCAAGAATACTGATTTTAGTTATCTTATAAATGTATAAAACAGGGCTCAGACTTGAGACCCTCCTGCTTCCCAGAGTGCTGGGACTACAGGTGTGCACTGTCATGCCTGGCACAAAAACAAACTTGAAGCAAGTGAAGTTTAAAAACTATGTGCAAGCTTCTTAATCTTAGAAGTTATACTAATTTTGAAGTTTAAAATAAAAAATGAGAAGAGAAAATTTTTGTTCTAACTCTGCGCAGCATAACAATCCAACGGCAGTGTCACCTTGCAGTGTGGAACATAAACTGGCTTTAGTTAGCGCACAGTTAAAGGAATTTCGACCTCCTGGTTTTCGGATTGTGGTTTAGTTAATGAGTCGGTTAGTTCCCTGTCTCCCACGTAACTTTGGCACACCCAACCCCTGAAGAGACAGACATGTCATATTCAGTAACTAGACAGAAGTCAGACAACTGTAGGGCAAAACTATAGTGACAAATACCTAAAAAAAAAAAAAGACGACCCTTGATCAAGGCCTTACCTGCCAAACCACATTCCCCTGCCAACTAGTATGAATGAGGTAAATTCTTTACCAGGAGGAAGAGGCAGTGATTAACTTGACAAAGGAGAGGCGAATTACAAGTTTCAAAAGATGGATGAAAGCCATTCTGAAGTCAGAGTGTCAGGCATTTTCATTTTTTATGATAAAGGGCCTCAAAAAATTCATTATTTCTCTCCACTTTTTTAAAACATAAGCAGCAGCATAATAAACTGAAAAAATAGACTAGGAAGCATTCTATACATTCTGTACACTTGTTCTATTTCAGATTTAAGAATAACAAAGTTTCTATTTAAGATGTAGTGTTAAAAGAAAACTTTCAATAAATTTAACAGAATTTACTTGAACAAAGAATGATTCACAAAATCGGACAGCTCTCAAAACTGGGGGAGGATCAGAGATTCTGCCCCGGCAGCCTGAGCAGCAGACTCACAGCTGGACCTGAAAGTAGAGAATAAGTCGCCTCTGGCTATCCAGTGGCGTTATGCAGGGCTTGGTGCGGGGGGAGGGCTCCTAGTCATCTGACCAGTCAGCTACACGGTCGTCTGTGAGTGGCTGAAGCTCAATTCCAGAGTAGTCTGTTACAAGCCTCACAGTTAAGTTTCAGTTTGGTCTCATGAGAGCTCCGGGCACAGAGATGTCCCCAGGCAAATGCCTGCCTGCTTATTTTGCTTTAGCACCAGAAGTAACCTGGTTTTCTCTAGATGAAGTCCAATCCTCCATTGTGCTTTGCCTGGGAAAGTCTTACTTTATTCACATTTTCCTGACTTCCTATAGAGTTTAGTTTCTGTCATTTTGAAAATACTTTCAACATGTTCCAGTAGTGACAATAGGTAAAGACGTAAATCTAGAATAATTATTTCTTCCAACTCTTTTGCAATAACATTTTGTCATCCGTGGGCCCAGTTTAAGGAAAGACGAGTCACTAGGTGTGAAAGCACATGAAGGGCTTCATTCACCAGGGGAGACAGATGTCCCGAGAGGACAGAGCTAGAACCAACCTTCACAGAGCCCTCCAGTAAATACTGGAAGGGCCCCTAAATATGAGTGAAAATATAAAATGGGTTAGAACCACCTGCACTGACTCAGACGCGCTTCTGAGAGGAGGCTGACTCACTGAGCACTTGGCTTAAAAAGGAAGAGTTTAAGCAAATATTACAAAATAAAATGAGTCAGTCTGGCAAGTGGAGTTGATTTCATCCTTTGCTCTCCGGTGCATTCAGCTTTGAGTATCTCTGTGTGTAAATCACACGTGCTCCTAGACATGCAGTCAAGTCGCAGGGCTGTGCTGTGAGCTGAAATGCACGGGACACGACTGCCTGCCGAACGTCATCAGCAACCCAGTTCACCGTGGCCCCCGGGCGTCTCCCCTCGAGCCTGCCCGGCTGGCTGGGAGCTGCGGCTTCCTGCTACTTCCCAGCATTGCCAGAGCATCATGCTGCGTATTTCCGTCCTGGGAGAAGACCAAAAGTGAAAATCCAAAGTGTGGCTGCTACTGAATCAGTGCTGCTTTGTACCACACCACTGCAAGGTACAAAATTTCTAAGGACAATCCATTTTAAGGCAGAGACTAAATCTATACCAATAAAACACAGAGCACAAACTACATATTATAAACCAAAAGGCACTGGGGTTCCTCAGAGATAACCCAGGCAAGGAAGCAGGAAGCACGAATGGCTCACTCAGTGATCATTACGAAGGTTCCATGTCAGCCGTAGTTCCTTGAGTTGGCATCGCTACAATCACTAACTCCTGTTAGCATCATCTGTCTGTAGCTCAAACACCTGAGGACCTTTTGACTTCTTCACAGCTAACACAAATCACTCCAGGATGCACACCAACACGGTGGATGAAAAATAGGAACTGTGAGCCTGATACTTAGTTCCAGCCAGACACTAGCAACCTCTAGTCACCCAGCATGCCTGAGATCGCTGTCCCCAGGCCCTGACACATGGTCTGAGGTCCCTTTCGACACAGCAAAATGGGGTTCAGGAGAGAAGTCCCTTTTGATGTACCACAAAGAGCTAGAGACTGAGTTAAGAACAGGCAAATAATGAGTAAATGAAAGTAAAATGGAACAAGTGCCCTGGCTAAGTTTTCTAATGCTGCGTATATTTACCACACATTTTGGAAAGTTTTTCATTTGTACGAGTCCCAGGTAAGGTGAGAAGGGATCATTCCATTAGCAGTTATCATTTTCACTTTCTGGATTACTCACAGCAATCTGCATGTCTCCCAAGATAAGACTCTAGTTCCTCCTAGCAATGGTACCATTTGCCAAGTGCCCACTCACACGCTAGCCATTTTTATTTCCACCTTCCACTTGGCATTACACTTACATTTTGAATTAGTTAACTTACATTTGTTATTTTCTCTGGTTTTCATCATAGACTGTGAGACACATACTGTTGCTATCGCTCTTTCTTTGAGATAAGAACTGACGCTCAGGGATGAGAGATTTAGCTAAGGTCTAAGAGTTAAGGAACAGAGCTACCGTGACTCAAGAGTGGCCTTGCTGTCCCTCACTGCACCGTCTTCAGCAGACCTCTTTCCCATCTTGATTTCAAGAACAGATCCTAGCACTTCCGTCTTAGATGTGAGTTAATGAGTCTCCCTCCCCTGTCTCTGCCCCTCCCTCCAAGAAGCCCAGGATACCGAGCTGATCCTCCACGTCAGCCACCAAGGCAGCGCGTCCTCAATGCAGGGAAGATTCCCGCTGATCAGGCAAAAATGTCTCTTCTGATCCCACCACTCATGCTAGTTTTGTCTTCTTGGTCGCACAGAAGAGATGGCTCTTTCCACACGGCACTCCTCACGTCACTGATGTTACCGCACCATCCCAGGCCTCCCCACCTCCGGCACTTCCGCCACAGCGACCCGCAAACACTGAAAAGCCGCAGCTGCGGGACAAGTGAGGCAAGCAAAGGAGAAAGAAGACAGCTGGGCGCCATGAACACTAATGGACAACTACTCGGATGGCTGAGAATCTGCGCCAAGCCCTTAACCACCCTTCCCTTCCTCCCTTCTTCGCCCACGTTCCCCTTTCCTCCTTCACGACCTGTCCGTGCTGCTCTTCTGTGCGTGGGGAATTTTCTCTGTTTCATTCTGTTCTCCATTTACTCCTACGGAATTAACAGCTTACAAATAGTTGAGTTTTTTTTTAACAGTCCTCAAAATGTGACAGTCTGGCTAGCATGAAAATTAACAAGATTTCTCCATCTTTAAGGCTCCGCTTGTTTGGTTTTGTTACTCTTTTAAAATAAAATGGTGAAGACTCTCTTTTTCTCTTATTACCCACCAAAAGAAACCATTTTTATGGATTTTATACCACTTTTACACTATTTAGCAGGAGTAATAAGTCATATTTTTTGCTTGCTTGACTGATTGTGGCCCTAGGGGTGAGCCCCGGGCCTTGTGCACGCTAGGAAAGTGCTCTACCAGGGAGCTGCATTCCAGTCCTGGAGGTGTTTTCCAGGCCCACCTCCTAAGCTGGCCAGCGGATCAGCCAGGAACATACCTTGACAAGTACACGAAGCCCTTTATAGGAAGCACACTGACATGGCTGTCAGCCAACCCCCAGGGCCAAGACCTGCGTGGGAAAAACTGGTGTGGGAGAGAGAAGAATCTCTTCAGGGCTGATGGACAACAAAAGCAGAAGTAACAACCTTGATCCAGGGTGACAGCCACTGGCAGGAAGGTGGGGGAGATGTTCAGAGGCACAGTATCGTACAGTTTAAGCCCAGGAACAAAGGGTGACCCAGGTAAGGAGAGGTGGAGACCCCTGTACACTGGAGACATGAAGAAGGGCAGGTGCAGGTTGGGGTTCCAGGGAGAAAGAGCCGTGGTCAGGAATCAGTGCCACAGAGGGCCTGGCTAGGAGCAGAAAGGCAGGAAGGTCGCGGACCACGGGCGCCTCTTCCCATCAGAAATGTGGGGCTCAGCATCCAACAGTTGTGCTCATAGGACCTCAGACAGGAAAGTGCGATTTTTGTTAGCTAGCCATCATGTGAACAGACTGTACTAGTATAGGCTGGTAAAACTCGGGATAGTTTATATAAATAAAACTTTTAAATATGCTTCATTGGCCATCATAAATTTCCCCTTCCTATTTGCTCCAGAGCCCCAACATTGAAAGAGCAATGCTAGCCTGCAAGGAGGAGAAAATAATCCTTCCTGCTCCATACTCTACGGTAAACAACAAAATGGAAAACTTTTCTCTGCAAATTGTATCATTGTGTCACTTCACTACAGATATCTTCTGCATTATCAAGATGGGAAAACAGAAATTATTGTATTGTTATTAGAGACAATGTTTTAACACGTTACAAACATTTAGACATTACTGGAGGATTCTGCAAATATCCCAGCTATACCTCTCCTGGGTATCTTCCTGAAAGAGTTAAAATCATATTACTGTGATATATGCACCCCCATTTTTATAGCAGAGTGATTCACAATAGCCAAATTATTGAAACAGCCTATACACCCATCAAGAGATGAATACATAAAGAAAAAATATGTACACAATGGAATACTACTCAGCCATAAAGCAGGATTAAATTTGAGTTATTTGTAGGAAACTGAATAGATCCGAAGACCACAATGTTGAGCGAAATAAAGACAGAAAAGGTTAAATAGTGCATTGTTTTGCTTACGTAAGAAATCTAAAATATAAATAATTTAAATAGCAAAATGCAGGAGGGGTGGGAGGTGGTTTTTTGGAAATGGGGAAGGAGATCTGGAGAAGGTGGGGGAAGGAGAGTAGCAGAATATTATATATCACATATTCTAAATAAATAAATAAACCTAAATTTTAAAAATGTCTATTAGTGTGGTCTCTGAATAGTTAAAAGGGTAAGAAGTTCATAAGACCTGAGAGATATTATGAATTTTGCCCTCTTTTTTTAAAAACTATAAATTTTAAAACATTACTTCAGTGGGACAGCTGCCTCCACTGAGAATAATTCAAACAGGCACCGCTAAGTACGACAATAACCGTGCAGGCTCAGTTTCTCTACTATCGTGGTTCCCTGGCTGACCGGTGGAAAGGTACATCTCAGGTTCTGCTTATTATCTGCTGTTCACTTCCCTTGACAGGAGCTGACTGAGCGATACTTGTTTTCTAGAGTGAAGACTCCTGTGCTCTGGCTTTGTGGCAGCAAACATTGTCACACACATGTGAGCACCCATGTCAGAGGAACAGAGGTCACCTACCTCTATCTTCTCTGCCCCAGCGTGGCCTTGATGACTATGGTTTCTTGATTCCCCCAGATTCCTCTTGGCTGGTGTCTTTTCAGTGTGACCCCTGAAGAAACAAAGTTGGGAAAAGATCTGTTAAGATACATGTCTCTAGTTCCTTGTCTCCTACAGAAATGAACCTATAGTTCCTGTGTTAGTTAGGTTTTCAAAGAACCAATGGTCATAAGAGAGCAGATTTAATAGGGGACATTTGTAAAAGTCTAATATTCACCCAGAAGACAATTGCAGAAGGTGCCGAATGTCCATCTAGGCACTGGAGACCCAAAAGATCCAACTGAGGGCTAGGAGCCCACAGCACTGTCCCATGTACGTCCATGTCTGCACATGATGGCTGCAGCCAGGATACGATGCTCGCAGCAGAGATGACAACCAGAGCTCCTCCGAAGCAACAGCAGCCATCCTTGATGACAGCAAGGCCCCGAGCTCCTTCCTCGACAAGGACAGTCAAGTTCCTTTCGGAAGAACCAGCCGCAGCAGAGCTTCTCCTGGGAAACAGCCCGCCAACTAGCTGCGGCTCCCACTCTGCCTTATGTTGCGTCAGCAACAATCCTCAGGTGGATCTCGTACGCCCAGCATCACACCAACTCAGTCCAGCTGGGAGTTCTGGCTCAAGTTGACCATATTAGGTCTACTACAATCCACCCCTGGTCAACTTGATAACCAGACACATTTCTTTAACCCAGAGTCTCCAGTGGCAGATTTATAAAGAGTTAATGTATCTTGGTCTATTCAGATTTACATTAACAGCACAATTCTTATTGGCACTCATTCCCACACCAGAAACCAATGTTCGAAGAATTCTCAACACTGACTACAAATAGGTGAACAAAAATTACAAATATACATACAAACATACAACTTCATTCTGTCTTACTTGTTCTGTAACAATACAATATACCATACAGGACATTCACATTAAAAAATACAACTTTAAATTTTAAAACTTTAGTTTCTTTTAACTTCAACAACAGAACACGGCAACATTAAGAAATGCACCAAAGGATCTCCTGTACCCCAAATACACTCTTCCCTGTTGGTAAAAGGCCTCAGATCATTTTTTCATTGTCCTGTTTGCTCTCCACAACCATGTTGTCCTTTGGTCTTCCTTGCAGTTCATAGCTCTCCTCTGGCCCAATGTTCCAGGTCACTCTGCTGGGTCTCTGCTCTTGATTTCCAACATAGACTCAGCCCAAAGCCCTCAACAGTAACTCTGCTGCCGTCCCAATACCAGACCGCATGGAAATTTTCCTGCCACCCAGGCAATATCTCCAAACACAAGCAAAGTGCAGACCAACCTCTACCAAAGCACACATGTACTGCCTGGGATCCAGCAGCCAATGCAATCTTTCTCCACAGAGGGACTTCCAAGCCTCACTAACCGGCAGCATTTCCATCAGTTACTCTGACTTTCCACGCTCTGACCAGAGTCTCAATAAATTTAGAGCATTCCAGGGCTGCCTCTTTGGCTGGTCTCTCAAAACCTTTCCAAATTAATTCCAAAGGCTCTTGAACCACACGGCCAGGAAACATCACAGCAAGGACCCCACTTCTCAGGTACCAATTTCTGTGTTAGGTTTTCAAAGAACCAATGGTCATAAGAGAGCAGATTTAATAGGGGACATTTACAATATTCTAATATTCACCTAGAAGCCAATTGCAGAAGGTGCTGAATGTCCATCTAGGCACTGGAGACCCGAAAGATCCAACTCAGGGCTGGGAGCCCATAGCACCGTCCCATGTACGTCCGTGTCTGCACTTGATGGCTGGAGCCAGGATACGATGTTCGCAGCAGAGATGACAACCAGAGCTCCACTGAAGCAACAGCAGCCATCCTCGACGACAGCAAGGCCCCGAGCTCCCTCCTCGACGAGGACAGCCGAGCCCCCTCCGGAAGAACCAGCCGCAGCAGAGCTTCTCCTGGGAAACAGCCCGCCAACTAGCTACAGCTCCCACTCTGCCTTATGTTGCGTCAGCAACAACCCTCAGGTGGATCTCGTACGCCCAGCGTCACACCAACTCAGTCCGGCTGGGCGTTCTGGCTCAAGTTGACCACATTAGGTCTACCACAGTTCCTGAAGCAAAAACATCTAATTTAATGACCCAAATGCCACACAATTTTAAAAGAATATCCATTGCTATTTTTTTGCTTCTCTTCCCAATTTGTTTTTTAATTTCCTACTTCTCTGAGGACAGGGGGACAAATTTTGAGTAAGTAGCTCCTTACTTCCATATAAATGATGAATGTGTTTCTTTGTATCGTTTTGTTCACCATTCAAACCTATCAATTGTACGCTGAACAGCCTTTCTCATGTTTTTGTCTCAAACTGTGCAGCAGGAGCACAGACATTCTTAATAGTGAAATCCAGAATACAGCATGATACATGTTTTTTTTCAAATTTCACACTTCCATTGCAAATAGGTCCAGTCGATGAGTGAGCACTTGCTCATTTGTGTGCCTTAACAAGCAGCATCTCCCTGCAGTAGTTCACCTTTGAATTCCAAGGCCGAGGAACAAGGACACTGCTTTCCTCAATTGCCTGACACAGCGACTGAAAATCTTGGAGAGAAAACGAGTCCTACATGATGCAGTCCATATGCAACGTCTGGGCACGGAGGTCACCTGGAAACTCGCTGGGATTCAGCAGTTGACCCAACTGCATGTTCTTCTTTGTTCATGTTCTTTTAGATAATTCTAGATTAAACTGCCTATTTAAAAACTAACACTACAGAAAGCAACACATTATTTTCATTTCCATACATACTTCCAATAGAGGTGGAAAAGTGGCCCCTTCCCCGCAGGCAGCCTATAGAATCGAGTATGTAGATGGACAGTGAATGGTTAGGTGGGTGAGATAAGAGAGTCACTTTTTTCCTAAATGTAGAGATCATTTGTTTACTTTTCTAAGGGCAGGACTCTTTGTGCTGCTATCTCCTGCTCATCTCTGCTGGCTAATTTTGCTAGAGTTGTTCAGCACACAAGATGCTAATTTCATGCTATTCATTTAGGGTTAGTGCTGTCTACTCTCTTCTCTCCCCTTTCTTTCCAATAAACCTTCAAATTCTGTCGTCCGGGCTCATAAAATTCCACAATCCACTCTTCAAGTCCATCTGCACAGGCACCATTGAGCCATGCCCCTCTTTCCTCCATTCTACATTCTTACCGCAATTTTAACAACCCTTCTGTAGGCTATATTCCTTCCAATCTGTCTTCACAGACCATTCACAGTTGTAAAGAAACACCTTTTAATTAGTATAAAACCAACGAGTTATACGTGGTGATATTTCACTATAATTCTCAAAGTATCTTTTTTTCAAAATGTCGATTATGTTAAACATTCTTTTAAGTTAGTTTTCAAATAATTTGATTACTCTCCATTTCTCTTGCTTCTCACATTTCCTAGTTTATAGGCGAACAGTAAAAGCAAAGCCTCAAGACCGTGTGATGTCGAGGACCCAGCACCAACCCAAGCTCTGGTTCCAAAGCACCTATTCATCGGGTATAGATCTGGGGGCATCAGCTCCCTTCGTGATAGCAAGTGACAGAGTCTTCTGCCTCAACGGGCACAGTAACGCTTATCCTGCCTGTCTCTCCGGTTGCTCTGGCGTTCAAGCAAGCTCACATGCAATGAAGAAGAGGATACACAGTCTTCTGGAAAATGGCAAGGATAGACACTTGTTTCTTCCTTTTAACGCTAGATTTAGTCTAGAAAGGTATCTGTGACACACTGCTAAGTCTTACAGCTTCCTCTTATCAACCTGATCTTCTAATGGGCAGCAGTTCATCTTTGAATTCCAAGGCCAAGGAGCGAGGACACTGTTTTCCTCAATCACATGACACAGAGACACAAAACAAACTTGTTTGGCTTCCAAAGAAAAAGAGTACCAAAGAAATTACACTGTAATGTATTGGGGTTTCAAAGACGCCCCAAATCTAAGAGGGAAAGAACAAATACCATGTGATCTCACGCACAGGTAGAATCTAAAAAAGTTGATCTCATAGAAACTGAGTAGAATAGTGCTAACCAGATGGGAGACATTGGACATTGAGTACAAAGTTACAACTAATAGCAGGAATAAATTCTGGTGTTCTACTGCACACTAGGGTGACCACAGTTAAAGATAATGTGTTCTGTGCTTTTTAAAAAGGTAGAAAAGAGGATTCTGAAGATTCTCATCACAAAGAAATGATAAATGTTCAAGTGATAGATATGCTAATCACTTTTTATAATTACACAATGTATATATGGAACATCTCATTGTACCTATTAAAGTGTACAGTTAATTATAATTATCAATTATGATATATTTAATTTTTCCTCTTCATAAAAAGAAAGGGGGATAAAAATATTGACAACTCTTATTTGACTGAAGTTGTCCTCTAACTAAAATAATCCAACTATCATTAGCGGCACAAATATTAATGCCATCTCTTCAATACTTCAAAAGTAACTCCAGACATCACTGGACACATCCAAAAAAGAAACACGTCCCTGTTCTTGGTCATTGTGTTATACAATTTTAATGGAAGACACGTACAGTACGTATAACAGGATATTTATTTTGCTTCCAAAGAAGGAATTAAAGTCATCAACTCAAATACCAATACACATATAATCAGCTCAAAGATATTTTTATTTAAGGCTATAAAAACCCCAAAATGCTGCCACTCAGTGGTGCCCTCCCCTTCACTCCCCGCCCACTCATGAGCATTCTCCTGCAGATTGCCAGGTACCTTCACATGCTGGTTGAAATGGATCATGCTGACCGTCCTGCTCCTTAACATCTCTACTGCTTTCTATCGCTGGATAATTAACCCTCAAACAGGGTCCTAAAGATCATGAACTGAAAAGGAAAAGCTACTGCATAGAGTAAAATAGTTACTTCATTGGCGATTGTTTTTTGAACTGTAGAAAAATACACATAATGTAAAATTTATCGTCTTAACCATTTTCAAGGATACAGTTCAGTGTTGAGCGTACTCTCAATGTTATGCAACCTGTCTCCAAAACTTCATCTTGCAAAACTAATACTCTACACACACTGCACATCAGTCTCCTTTCTCCCTCCTGGCAGCCTCTGGAATCATCATTCCATTTCTATAAATTTTATTACTCTGGATATTTCGTGTAAGTGGAATTATACAGTATCTATCTTGAGACTGGCTGGTTTCACGTAACATAATGATCTCAAGGTTTTTCCATGTTGCAGCATGTGTCCGAATCGCCTTCCTTTTTAGAGGGCTGAATAATACTCCAATGGACCACGTTCCACTTATCCATTCATCTGTCAATGGACATTGAGTTGCTTCCACGTTTTGGCTATTGTGAATAATGCTACTATTAACACGAGTATACAAATATCTTTTAAAAACCCGGCTTTCCGGTCTTTTGGATGTATACTCACAAGTGGAATTGCTGGATCACATTAAAATAACACCTCTTTTAAAAAATAGGCTTTTTATTTTAGAATAGCTGTAGAGTTTTAAAAAATCTGAAGATAACAGAAAGTTCCCATATAATTTTGCACCCATTTTCCCCTATCACTGATGTCTTATGGTATATTCGCCACAGTTAAAGAAGCAATATTGATATATTATTGTCAACTCCCTACTTGTTATTTCCTTAGTTTTTACCTAATTTCCTTTTGATGATCCAGAAAGTCATCCCAGATACAAATATTACATTTAATCACCATGTCTCCTCCTTGCTGGGAGAGTTTCTTAGACTGTTCTTGCATTCTGGTGAGAGTTTTGAGAAGTACCAACCAGGTATTTTGTAGAGTGTCCTTCAAGTGGGGCCATGGGGTTTGGGGAGCATTAACAGGATTAACACAGAGGCACGGTCACATATTTATCACACAAAGGTTTTGTAATATCAACATGACATGATTTTAAGAATCTTATGTATTTTCTGCATTTTCTGTTTTAAAAATTAAATCATGTTCTTTTCTAATCAGAAAGAAATTAATGATATCTTATGAAAATAAGCTTTAATTTCTTGATCAGTAAATGAGTATCATCATGATAGATTCAGGATGTTGGACAACTCTGCGAGACTAAGGAAAATGAACAAAGGCCAGTTGTGATAATAACAGTAATAATAATGACAAAAATCCAGAAGAATATATATCAGACTTGACTGTTGACTAGGGTGAAGGGGAAGATGGACTCAAGTACATGTTGAGGAAGTATCAAAAAACATGGCGTCCAGAAAGGGGTCGCTGGTGAGGATGGCGGAGAGAGACCTGAGCTCAAATTAAAGCCTTCAGGTTATCAATGAGCATGAGTCATACAAAAAGAGCTTTTTCCAAAATGCAGCAGAAGCACCATCAATTACCCAAACCAGGGAGTCAGTGAGGGAGAGCTTTTAAAAAGGAACATTTGCACTCAAGTATTTAAGTAGGCCAATGAAAGTGCAGAAATTAAGTACACAAAGAGCACAGTGCTAGGAAGAAAGCCCACAGATGTTTATATTCAGTGAGATGAATGCTATCATCAGAGTTAGAAAATGCTAAGTTTTCTGTGTGTGGCACGGGGCAATCAGCCAAAGAAAATCAACTCTCAATGAAGCAGAATTTTGTTTGAAAGTTACTGTCAGTGCATCATTATAATTTAAGAACAAGTTTGTTGTGAATTCAGGCTGAATTGCTCTCATGAAATAAGTGATATTTATGGTAAATCAGAATGATTAAAAGCACAGATTCTAGAAACAGACTTCCTGATTCCAAAGCTATACTGTGTACATTTAGCCAAGTCACTTAACCTTTCCAGGCCAGACTAGGCCTCCCTGCATGTGAAATATGCTCAATAACAGCGCCTATTGCTCAATAATAGCAGATTTAAGTGACATTGTGATTTTAAGTCACATAGAACAATGCCTGGTACTTACTCTGTTTAATACATCTCAGATTACTTAATACTCTTATATAGGAAAGATAAATAGAATGCTCCTGCCGATGACATACACAATGGAAACAGTATAAAGCACCTTAGAAAAAGGTTTATTTCTTCTACGACTGTTGGTATAACACCTTAGCAGTACTTTAATTAGACAGTGTGCACGCATAGGTATAAAACAAATACCTGTGTGCATGGCTTGAGATGCATTTTTAAAATTTTTAAGGATTAACCAAAAAAAGAAAAAAAAGAAGAAGAAGAGGAGGAAGAGGAAGAGGAAGAGGAAGGAGAAGGAGAAGCAGCAGCAGAAGCATCTAGGCATGGTGGTGCCTGCCTGTAATCCCTGCACTCTTGGAGACAGAGGCAAGAGGATTGCAAGTTTGAGCTCAGCCTGGGCCACTTAGAGATTTAGTGAGGCTCTGTCTCATAATATTAATTAATTTTTTAAATGGCTAGGGATGTAGTTCAGTGCAAATTTCAACTGCCAGTACTGCGTGGGTATATATATAATCATATATGAGAGATAGGGAGAGAAGAACCAGCTTATCTTGTGTTATTCCAAGGCACTGAAAGCACTATGTCTTGGCCTTTAAAATCTGTGCCTGGATCTTCAAAAAAAGCCATTGCTCAACATGGAAATTTTAAATCATAGAAGTTTAACTCAGCCTTCTTTGGGAGTCTTGTCAACCCTCTTTTAAATATTAAAAATAAAGTAAGGCACAGTCCTGGCCAATTGTTATTTTTCAGACCTTTCTCTATAGAAAGAAAACCCAAGGCAGCATATCAGTATTAGTGCTATTATCTCTTGTGTTCATGCTGAATCAAATACTTTATCATCCAGTCCACTTGACCAGAATAGAATTAGCTCGCTGGTTTTTCTCAAATGTAAATATTTGCTTTGGCTACATAATGTTAAAAGAGAAGGTCACATATTCCCTCAGCACAATGAAAAATTACTCCTCAATGACCCAGAAAACTAAGCTTGAAGGAGAGAAACCAGAATGAAAGCACTTGCAATGAGAACTCTAGCTGCCATTGCTACCTGCCCTACCTCAAGTTTATGTTTAATTCGATTTACATCAGTAATTTCACTAATGACTTGTGTGTTCATAGAACATAAATCATCATCTTTGGTCCTTAGGACAGATACTTACTGCTAACGGCCCTGGTGTCCTGGGGGCAGGCACACCCCCTGCCATGGGGCCCTGCTTCTCCCATGGGGCAGGCCCACCACCACTGACAGTGTCCGTGAGTGATGCACCGGGAGCCCCCTGGTTGCTCGGCAACAGCCCCTTATGACTGCTGTGCTGGGACTGCTAGGCAACAGGACCGAGTGGGACCAGCGCATGCCTAGCTTGGGGGCTCTCGGAGTGTTAGTAGGAAGCCGGGGCTCCTGCTTCTCTGAGTGACTGAGCGTCTACATGCAATCTACACACACATTTCTCAGGATGCTCTCCAATTGTCTCTAAATAAAACTCAGAGCAGAGCCAGCTCCTGTCCTGAGTGTACCCTCGAAAGGATCCTTGACCTAAACTCTACGCCTGGAGACTTAGGGAAACCGACAGAAAAACAAAAGCATCAAAACCCACATCTGACAAAAGTCTATTAAAAAAAGAAGGGTATTTCTTATTAGATTGCCTTTTAAAACATGACTTTCAAAGCTTCATAATTTCAAAGAAATTTGTGATCTAGCTATTTTTGTCCATAGATGAAAAAACAAGAGTTGAATCGCATTACTCTTAAGGAAAAATTCTACATACAATATTTGAACACATAATTCTATTTCAGTATAGCATTTTCTAGGAAAGGCCTTCAATTCTCATCTGCAGTTAAACCCACATTTACATATTCGGTGTCAACATCGCCCTCATTCCACACCCTAAAATTCAAGCAGCTCTAAATTAGTCAGACTTTCCATCCATGTCTGACCTACACCTTAGATGGCAACTACCCATTTAAGGAACCTAAGAACGTATCCACTCACAACAGGAGTCCAGCCCTGCTCTCCCTCCCCTGGTGTCCCTTTCCTCCACGTAGGGAAGAGCCATGTGCCCACAGGCATGGCCTTCCAGCCAATACGCCACAGTACTAACTGTCCAGTTCAAAACTTTCACCCCAGTTCACACCATGCGTATCCGGCAAGGCGCTTCTGCATCTGTTCCCGGACCAGCTTCCAGCTGCATCTCCTGCTGCTGACTCAGAGTGCGCCCTCCATTATATCGAATCATCCTGACTCCTCAAACACAACATGCACTGTAAGTCCCTTTCTCCTTCCCGGCACACATTCCCCACAGCCTGACAAGCTATTGGTTACCTCTCAAGAGCTAGCAATAATGTCCCCTTCTGCCAGCAGCCATCGCTGATTTTAACATGACCTATAAACACGTCCGAGCGTGTTTGGATGTGACTCATATTACTTCAGTGATTTCAGTCACTTCATTTTGCAGTTCTCTGCCCAGCCAGTGTTAATCTTGTGCCACTTCAATAGCTGAGAACCTTCCTGTTCAACTTGACTTTCTAGGAGGACAGCATATTCCTTAGCACTGAGGAGGTATTTAAACCATAATTTATTAAGAGAGAACAGTACTGTCAGGCAAAATACAAAATACAGGAAGATCTAAAGCAAAAACTCAATCTCCTGACTCCTGGGTTTGTGTTCTTCTCCCTAAACTATAATAAACCATTACATGGAAAGTAATCAAATACCCCTACAGCCATCTAATCCATGCAGCAAGACGATGTAATCAGATCCCCAACCCGCTGTGTGCTTGGGTCGAACCCAGCGCCTCACACATGCGAGCCAAGTGCTCCAGCACTGAGCTGCACCCCCAGCTCATGCTCCTTTTATTATAATCACAATAACATGAAATGCAAGGGAGCTATGTGTTTAAGTAACCAAATCACCAAAAGCTGGTCTGGATCCAGTTTCAGGGAAGTAATTTCCTATTCTGACCAGCAACTCTTCAACCAAATTTTGTCTATCTAGTTTATGCAAGAATCTCTGGTGCACCTAAATCAGAGGGGAACCATGTCTTTAAAGTAATTTAGAGCTAACTAACAAGAAAAAGTCATCCTAAATTTAAACCTCCTTGCAATTTACAAAACAGCATTCACTCAGCGTCTGCCTCCCTCCAAGTATTAACGAAGAAATTAAATAGGAGCAAACAATGGACAGAAGCACATGAGCTCAGCAGTCAGGTAGCATTACAAAGCCACTCAACCTTCTCCCTCGCCGCCTTGGGAGCTAGAGAGACACAGAAGCCACTAGTTTTATGTTTTTCCCAGAATTTAATTTCATGCACATGCTTATGTAAACATACTGGCACACATGTTTATATTGGCAGTAATATGATTGTGTAAGTTAAGTCAGTGTACACAAATCTACGTGAATCTAACCAGGGGGAATCTGAATTATTAGCTTGTCTATATTGAGGACCATAGAACTCCTACTCTGTTATGGATTTGTGAAGTCTCCACACCACCCATCCTGTCCTGCTTTGACCGGGAAGCCATTCCTGCCGGGAAGACTTGACTGCGTACCAGAAAGTATTCACAATCACACAACAAATTGTGTACATCTAAGGAAATTTGACTCCATAGGGTATATCTCAAATATTATTTGTACATTAAAAAAAGTCACATTATAAAGTAGAATGCCAAATGTATACAAATTTCTAGGATGAATATAAAATTTCAAATAAATGATCTTTTCTATGGAGAATTTTGCCTCTGGATTTACTTATGCCTGTAGATTTCTGGGACTTTATTGGTGGAAAAGAGTGAGAAGCCCTCTTCTTTGGAAGTCCCCCCTTAGATCATATGAATGGAGACATTTCTTCATAAAAATATTCAGACACACATACATGGCCTCGGTTCTAGACTATCATCACCACATTTAAACTCAGAAAGTACTATTCCACTGAGATATAATATTACTTTTTAAAACTGTAGTTTAACCTTTACAACATCTTTTTGTATTTTGAGGTCAAAATTGTTCACTCTTAACATCCATCTTAAACCTTCAGGTACCTCACAGCATCAGTGTAAACCCTGGCTCACGTTGAATATAGTCCTCCAGGTAAAAATATAAAAATAATGATCACAAATAATAGACGTCCCTAGGTGCTGAGGCAAGTGCTAGATTTTTGACAATCATTAATTATCACAATAAAGCTGCAAGTACACACTGTACCTCTATGCCACAAATAAACTAAAAATGCAAAAGGATAAACAAAACAATACAGCAAGCAAGCAGTAGAGCTGACTGAAATTCAAGTTGGACTCCAAAGCTCCTACTTGCTTCTTCTCTAAGTACCACCTTTGTTGAACAACCACTGACACCTCATACTAAAGTGCCACAAACCAAAGCCCTTCAGTTTCTCCGCCGTTGTTTAAAAATTTAAAACACTCTGTGCTTGTCCACATATAAGCCGGTCAAAACAATTTTTGCCTCATAAATTCCTGATTCTATGATCCCCTTAAATATTCAAGAATGACCACCGACTGCACATTTAAACGCCAGGCCTGCATCTTCAACCAGAATCCCAATCTTCCCGCCCGCGTCTCCCTCGCTCCCCCAGATTCTACACAGCTCTGTCCCATTCTGTTCCATGTCCGCACCTCTGTTCTTGTTGCTGTCTAGCTCAGAAATGTTTTGCCAGTCGTTCTCATTAGCCTTAGAGCTTGTCTTTCTCCTCTCTGAAACACCCTGGCACTTTCTCTTTCTCTCATGGAAACTGTTCCACCCTGTGGAAAGACAGTTGTGTGCAGTATCTTCCTCACCGCTCCCCCAGGCAGATGGAGCTACGAGCATCTCACAGAAAACACAAGGTCTCTCTCCTCCCTGCATCACCGAAGTAACCCCTGCATGAGGGAAGGTGTTTCTTAGTTGAATTCAATTAACTTTTCATCTGGAAGATACATGTACTGAGTACTGTAATTCATTAAAAACATTTAGAAGTACATTTATAGCCACTCTCAAGCATGAACTTGAAAATGAATGTACACGTAGAATTAAAGGACGTAATTACAGGTTTTGTCTAGAACAATATA
This sequence comes from Hystrix cristata, assembly GCA_004026905.1. Classification (NCBI taxonomy): domain Eukaryota; kingdom Metazoa; phylum Chordata; class Mammalia; order Rodentia; family Hystricidae; genus Hystrix; species Hystrix cristata. The sequence continues at coordinate 7,204 of PVJO010021888.1, read as the reverse complement.
GGTACTTTTTTCAATGTTCTGAAGGACATTGAAGCGAAGTTAAGAAGTGATTTTCAGAAAATAAATTTAAGTAAGTGGGTGCTTTGGTCCCTCTGGGACTGGGGTGTGGAAGGCAGATGTGAAAGCCTGAGGGTGGGAAGTCTCGTCGAGAGGCAGGTGGGAGCCACTGCGGGTTCAGGGGTGAGGAGGTGCTGTTTCAAACCAGTGAGGAAAGAGTCAGTTACAGAATAAATGGATTGGAGATGACTCGCAGATTAAAAAAAAGAAGCAAATTTAGGTGTCGACTTCATTCCTTACTAAAATAACTTCTAAAGGATTAAAAATTTGAATAGAAATAGAAGTCACCAAAAACACCATAAACAAGCACAGATGACTATTTTTCAAACTTCACAAAATTAGAAATTACATGAGAAAAAATGATAGATTTGACATCATAACATCAACATCAAAAAAATTCGGTATTCTACAAAACAAAGCACCCTGATGATTTTAAAAAAAGAAAAGGTGATTCAAAAATTGCAACCTAAGAAACACACAAAGAGTTAATGTGAATAAAAATCTCTCACAATCTCTCACAAACAATAAAAATGAAAAAAGATTAAATCATAAAATTGCAATTTATAAAATAAATCCAAGTATCCAATACACATACTGGCTAACTCAAAGTAGTCAGTCTGATCACATCAAAGAAATGAAAACATGATCTACCTTTCCCACTGATTTAAACATTCAACATTTTGAACCTATATTGTATGTTACTAAAATTATTATTGTGAGTGTAAACTACACAGGCTTTCTAAAAAGAAATCATGCAAAATTTATCAAAACTCTCTTACAAATTAGCATCCCCTGACAATTAGCAATTAGCAATTCTATGTCTAAATATTTATTCAAGGAAATAATCAAGATATGTGTACATATTGTATACAATTATTAACAGAGTTTTCCACTAGGAAACTGTTTTAAAAGCCCAACATGATGACATTCTGCGTATCTAAGAACTGGGACTCCTTTAGATGTTTTATTAGAACACTATGCATCCCCCAAAACTATAATTTATTGCACTGGAAAGACATAATAAGATGATTTGTTAGGTGGGAAATAGAACATATGGGCTGACGCCATTTTTGTTTTTTAAATTGGCAGTCCAACAAAATACAATAGATTTTATCTTTTCCGTACTACAATTTCGAATTTTCTGGTTTCCTTTGCAGTGTATATTATCTGAAAAATACTACTCCAGAATTTAAAAAGTTTAAAACACTTGGTAATATTTTATGTGATTAATATTACTTGTCCAGAAAATAATACATGAGCTGGTTCACCATATTGTAATGATCGAGTATTGGTACAAGGATTTGTTTGGAAAAAAAAAAATTGCCTTACTGTCACATCTCTGCTTTTGGTGAAAAATTCACATAGCAAGCACATACTGTGCTTAGAAAACTGCATTCTAAATTTAAACACTGTCAATAGCTAAAGAAATGTATTTTTATGATTTAGACATTTTTAAAAATTTTGCTTTCCTGTTTCTGTGTTAAATCAATGATTACCACAGGGCACAGTGAAATCATGTAGCCTTTCAGTAAACTGAAAAATGATCCTTTTCATATTCTTAATAGCTGGAATTTTATCCAGCCAAAAACTATTTCATAAGATATCTTATATGACAAAGAAAATGTTCTTTCTTTACTTTTTTTTAATCTGATGCTATTACTGATTTTATTTTTGAAGTAGCAATTTTAATAGGAAAAAAGTAGTATACAACTATCTACCATTATTACATTAATATTAAAATATATCCTTATAAATGTACAAAGACTAAAAGATAACCAGAATTAAAACAATTACTATTGAATGTTAGAATTAAAATAAAAAATATTTAAATATACTTAACTATGTTTTATGATTTAAAAACTTTAGAAGCCAATTAACAAATAAACATTTACAATCCTTCTGTAAAATAATTTGAGGTGTCTTCAGACATAGTCTATTTTCCTTAGACTCAATCCAACTTTCTAATAGGTCATATTGAGATAATACCTACAAAAAACAAGTGAATCAATTGACAGTTAAGACAAATAATAATTACAGATAATATGAAAAGTTTCCAACAAGTCAATAAAATTATGCTTTTTAAAGTGTTCATAAAAGTAAAACTCTATGAGTAACAAGGGCTTTGTTTCCACCCACCTTGGAGTTAACTTTGCAGTTAAAACTAAAGGTTTATCTTCACCTCCTCATCTAGACAGGAGCCCCAGGACCCACTCCACAGGCTGGAGAAGAAATGAAGGACAGTCCAGGACCTACCGGAGGCTGGCATGTGGCTTGGTAAGTAGTAGCTTCCCCTTTCTTCCCACAGACAGTTATTTCCAGCTTCTAGCGGATGGAGTAAAATAACTACACCCCCTAGAAAAACTGCAAGCTTCTATGCTGGACTGAACAGCACACTTTATGTTAAGGGGCGCCCTCCCGCCCTCCGTCCAGTCCCCTCCTGTGGAAGGCAGCTCCACGCGTTAGCTTTTCTGTATCTTCAGCCTCGCCCACACTACTGAGTCTTTTGTGGCAGCAAAAGAGTGAACAAAGCCCTCCTTAAACATGAAATGACAGTCCCTTTGAGCCTGCATCTGACCTCCCACTGCCCACCTCTCGCCTCCATCTTTCCTCTACAATCCTGGGAGAAGCACCCCACACTGGCTCACCCCGTTTCCAGTTTCCCATTTCCTTCTTCCTCCTCCGATCATAAAGCTTTTCTTCTTATTTTCTACTTGCCGAGTCCAAAGTTCTTTCAGCCTGTCTCCTGCTCCTTCCTTTCATGACTGCGGCCTGTGGATCGTGCCGCGTGTTGTGCAGCTCTCCTTACATGCACTCTTGCTAGGACAACGTCCTTCCTCTTCTCCAGCGTCCCCTCTTGGGTGCCCAGGGAACTCGTATCCAGGTCTTCACTCTCCCCCGGTTCCCTTCTGACCCCGCATGCTTCCCGTAGGTCTGGTCATTCCATTTACGCTTGTGTGCCAGCATCAACTGCACCCACATCTCCTGAGCATCTTACTCAGCAGCCTCTTGGCTGTCTCTCCTCTGACTGGTCTCTCCCTCATTATCTTCCTTGATACCCACTCTTTGAGAGTCCTAGAGCTGCCGAATAAACGACCACAACAAAGAAATTTGTTTTCATGTAGTTCAAGAGGCTACGGATCAAAATTCAAGATGTTACCATGACTGGCTCCTTCTTGTGAACCCAGAGGGACACTCTGTTTCATGCCTCACTCTTAGTCATTGCCAGCAAACCCTGGCAGTCTTGGCCTGCAGCGGCACGACTCCAGTCTGTGTCTGCTGTCACATTTCATCTTCCCTCTGTGTCTCTCTACAAGGAAGCCACTTACATGGGTTCAGATAGCTCCCTAATCCAGCAGGACCTCTTCCTAACAAACCGTATCTGCAACAACCATCTTTCCAACTAAGGGCACACTGAGGTTTGGGGAAGGACATGACTTTGGGGGAGACGACCCAGGACACCCATCCAACCTGATCCCTTCACTCTTGCCAGGTCCATAAACAGTGCTCGCTGCCAACCTCAAAACCAAGAACATGAGTCTCATGCGTCACTCCCTCCCCTCCTTGACCACATACTCAGCTACTGCCCAACCCAGCTATGCTCAGTTCCTCATATTCCTAGAATCTGATATTCACCGTGCTGCCCCAACTGGCTACTGCAACAGCCCATCACATACCCCTCAAATCCAGCATCCCCAGAGCTGCAGCAGCAAATGCGGGCCCAGAGGGCTCCGCGGTGTGTGTGAAAGGTACAGATAATGCTGCTCTCTTATTTCGCTTCTCCTCCAATGTGCAGGACTCGCGTGGCCGTCCTTCCCGAGGGCGGAGGCGCTGAGAGGAAGAGTGGCTTCCGAGGGAGCATCGGCCTTTCTAACTTCTTCTTTGGGGATGACGGACGCTTTAAGAACCTCCCTAGGGACAGAACCCATCGTGCCTACAATCTGCACTCTCACTAGATTTCCAGTCCTCTTCGGGAACAGAAGACCAAGGGACTCCTTTCAGCACTTTGGTATGTAATATCACACCTTGCTCCAGAGGCTCTGTGATAGAAGTACTGATTTTCATTAAACAATAAAGAAACACGATAAACTAACATAACTGTCCAAGTTACAGGCATCCTTATTTACACACACACACACACACACACACACACACGCTTATTTTCACAAATGATGTTTTCTTCTTGAGCTACATTATCTTGATCTAACAAAATTAGTCTAGAAAGAAATCATTTGGTGGTCATTAAAACAGAATCATGCTTGGGGAAACCACTTACCTCCTTCCTCCCTTCCGTGGATTTATGCCTGAGCCTATCAGACGGGGCTTCCGTTTACCCCTTTATTTCAACTCAGAAATGAAATCCTGCAGTTACCCCTGCCAGTCCCCACACCTCTGTGGAAAGAAATCGGGACTGAGGGACGGGGGAGCCCAGGACAGCAGCCAGCTCCCCTTCAGCTATCTGTGGGCACCATGTCCGCAGTTGCTCCCTCAAGCAAGCAGGATGGCTGTCTGGGTTCCAGCCCGCCTCACCTCACAGCACGTCCACTGCCCTCTTTCCTGTCCGAAAATCCCTATTTCTGATTATCCCTGGCTCTAGGTGCGATCACCTCTTCCTACTCAGGAATCTATGAAAAGTCTGAGTTGTTTCATTCTTATCTCGCCATCTCGGAACTCGGTCCTCCAACAGAGTCCAACTCTTGGACACTTGGAGGAGGAAGGACTGGGGCAGAGTCTGCAACGTGCCCCATACCTGCATCATGTAGCTCTAGGCTGCATAGTGCTGAGATCTGCCACTAGGGGCTGAAACAAACAGTATATCTCACTGGAATAAAAACTAGAATATCTGTTCGATTTCTCAAAATCACTCGCTTCTGGTTTTACAGGTATATACAAGTGCTTAAACTAGAATTCTTCTTACGTAACATTATTGATAATAACTTATAAAAAGTCCATAGAGCATATGAAAATGTTTGAGACCAACAAGATTTAGAAAAGCACTTACTAATGGAAGTAGTTTAAAATCAGAAAGGCTGGAGTACTGGATTTATAGCTAATATTTGGATTTTGTATATGTAATCATTGAATTGTGGGCCTTATATCGCCACATGTATCTGAAAGGATTTGTTTCATTATTTTTGAAAAGAATTACATGGCCTTACGATTAAGGGAGCTCACAGTATCAGAGGGTTTATTATTTTTTGATACTCAGAGGGAATGATACATTTTCCTAGCTCAATTAAAATTTTATATTGGAGGAATAGAAAACCCACTGACCTTATTGTCAAGACACTCAGAGTTGGCGCTCATCAGCGTCTCAAAATACAATTTTCAAATTACTCTCTTTCTTATTTTGTTTGAAAAAGCAGTCTTGGTTAAGTCCGATTCACTCTCATTTAGCATGAAAAACATCAGGCAAAAAATCTCACTGAGAAACATTGCAACATTTTTCCAGAATTATTTGCTGTACTTGAAACCCAAACTTGAATCAGTGTGCTTTCTTTTCCAACTCCATGTGCATAAAAACAATCCTGTATGATCCACTAAGAAACATATATTACTCCAGAATTTTCTACATTTTGTAAATATATAACTTCGACAAAAAATCATCCTATGATGTTCTTTAAAAGCTACACTTGTCCCATAACCGAGACATCCCACCGATAAAAGTCCTGCACAGAGCAGTGAAAACACACGCGCTTACAAAGACTTGCACGCAAAAGTTCTCAGCGGCCTGAATGAAAATATTAGCAACCTGGGAACGATCCATTGCCCATCGGCTGGTGACAGGACAAAACACCGTGTACCCAGACAACAGGAAATCATCACGACAAAAAGGAATGAAACACGGCACGTGGTGCCACCGCGATGAGTCTCAAAGATCCTGCGCTGAGCGAAGTGAAGCCAGTAACAGGCGAACATGTAGCACGGTGCTCCATCTCCATGACACGTTCAGAAAAGGCAAATTCTATTTTAAGAGACCGACAGGCACTAGAAAGGTTCTCTGGACCGGGCGGGCCGGCGGCCACACAGGCACGAGGGACTTTATGGAGTGAGGAAAGCGCGCGGAGTCAGATTCGGTAGTGGCTGGACAACTTCGTCAAGTTTCTGAATCACGCAAGGTTAAGCTTCCAAAACGCATCCGCCTTTGAAAGGGAGACTTTTACGATCTGTAAATTTGTAAATTATACCTCGATAAATTTCTAAAAAAGACTATACTGCAAATTGGGTACGAAGTTAATTAATTATAATTATGAGGCAAATGAATTCCATTATTGATCTAAACTAATGCTTATAATAGACTAAGGAAGAGGAAAATTCTTTAACAAAAATGAAACGACTCTTTTTTTTAATATTCTCTTTAAGTTAGTCCGCTAACCTCTGATCATTTCTTGAAGAAAGTTTAGTAAAGGTCAGATTGAAGTCAATTACTAAGAGCTTTTGCCCCACCAAAACAAAACAAAACAAAACAAAACAAAATCTCAAAATAATACCTTGCTTCTAAATGGGATGGTCCGAGCTTCCGCAAGGCTTCCGGGCTCTCGGGGCGGCAGGACCAGCGCCCGACTCGGGGAGGCAAGTGCGAAGCGCTGAGCAGCCTGCCGGGTCCAGAACTGAGGCTCGACCGGCTTCCTGCTCTGGGGTTCAGTCAAAGCTGCACTTTCGGAATATCCCACGTCAGGAAGAGTCTTTTCAGTGTGCGGCAAGGCCAGTAGAGAGGCGGGCGCCTTCCGAAATGATGAGTGGACGGCCGGATTTTGAATCTCAGGTGCAGAAAGAGAAGCGCGGGAGTGACTCTGACCCCCGCTGTTGGGCCGGAGCCAGCGTTCCCGGCGGCTTCAGTTCTCACTCTTTTCTAGGTGAGCTTTTAAATGGTCTCAGCCTCTAGGGCTTCCTAGTCCTGCACCGACTGCGGCGGACGCCAGCGCCTTAGGGCCCCCGCGCCCAGGTCGGGGCCGGATGTCCAGGGCTCGCCTGCGCCCAGCTCGGGGCTGGATGTGCAGGGCTTTCCGTGCCCAGCTTCTGCCCCTCGCTGTCCTGGACGAGAGACCGGGCAGAGTGTGCTCTCTGGGCGGAGCTCCGGGGAGATAGCATCGACTCTGCGGTCTCAGGGGAAAGACTCGCGCCCGGAGAGCCGTGCGGCACGGTCGGC